>MU227059.1:947769-970030 GCA_018584345.1 Thuja plicata
ATATATATATATATATATATATATATATATATATATCTCCTACTTATCTATGAAATAATTCCTATGCTAAATGAAAAATAGAATAAAATAGAAAATGTTGCATATATATCTAGAAAAAAATTAAAAAGATTTTTTATAGATTTAGATTTATTCTAAAATTAAGTTTTATCACAATTGAATTTTGATAACAATATAAAAATTCTTTTGGCTCACCATTACATGCACAAAAACATGCGACTACTATTTAAATATATTATAAAATATATATAATCTCTTCAATTGTCAAACCCCATGATCTTACTTATTACTTTCAACAAATTCAAATTTAAAACACCAGACTATCATCACAGTCAACCGTACATTCTAATCCCTACATAGACAATTCGATCATCAGGTTTCTCAGACATGCATTACTCAGGTTTTGGGTTTACCATTTTCTTTTCATGCCTTCACTGTACATCAATGTACATAGACAGTCTTACAATCAGAATGCATTGCAATACATCATTGGAATATTCAACTTCAACTTGATGTTAGGCAAACGTATTCCCATTCGATCTCCATTTCCACTATGGAGGACGTATTTTTTTCAGAGTAAGCGCATGATCAATAGCTACGTTAAGTATGAGAGTATTGCAGATGAATCCCATGATGAAGAGAATGATTTATCATCCTGCAATAAATTAATAACAGAATATACCAAAGCTGGAAATTTACAGAATGCGCGCGACTTGTTTGACAAAATGCTTGAGCGAAATGTAGTAACTTGGAGTGCACTGATTTCAGGGTATGAGCAGCATGGGTGGAGCAGGGAAGCCCTGAGATTATTTTCCCAAATGGTGCAGTCTGGCGTAAAACCCAATCAGTTTACATTTCCCTGCGCTCTCAATTCGTGTGCCAACATTTTAACTTTAGGCTCAGGGAAACAGGTGCATGGGTGGATTATTAAAACCGGATTCGAGTCAAATATCTTTGTTGGTAGTGCACTTGTTGATTTATATGCAAAATGCAGAACTCTAGGAGATGCGCGCCAAGTGTTTGATATAATGCCTAACCGAAACGCTATCTCTTGGAATGTCATGATGGATGCATACGCTAAAAATCAGTTTGGCGAGGAGGCCTTGAAACTGCTCTGTCAAATGCAGGAGGAGGATATTAAGCAAGATAGTACCGTTCTAGTGACTGCCCTAGTTGCTTGTGGGAGTTCGGCAGCTTTGTTGCAGGGAAAAATGGTCCATGCTCAGGTTGTGAGGACTGGATTTTATACAAATTCCTTTGTTGGGAATGCTATGGTTGATATGTACGCCAAATGTGGAGCCATGAGAGAAGCTCATGAAGTGTTTGACAAAATGTCTGAAAGGGATGTGGTGTCATGGACTGCTATGATTGCTGGTTATGTTCAGAATGGTTATAACAAAAAAGCTCTAAAACTATTCCAGGAGTTGTTATGGACAGACGTGAAACCTGATCCGTTCACCTTCGCAAGTATTCAAAGTGCATGTGCCAACCTAGCACTGTTGGGACTGGGTAAGCAACTCCATACCCATATTATTACAAGTGGTTGTGAGTCTTCTGAAAGCGCAGCAAGCTCTGTTCTCATTATGTATGCCAAATGTAGGAGTATAGACGATGCAGCTCAAATGTTTGAAAGCATGCCCTCTAGAAGTTTGACTACATGGAATGCCATGGTTGATATGTACACCAAATGTGGAGCCATGAAAGATGCTCATCAGCTGTTTAACAAAATGTCTGAAAGGGATGTTGTGTCTTGGACTGCCATGATTACGGGTTATGTTCAGAGTGGTTATAGCACAAAAGCTGTAAAACTGTTTCAGAAGTTATTATGGACAGACATTAAACCTGATCCGTTCACCCTCGCAAGTATTCAAAGTGCATGTGCCGATCTAGCACTGCTGGAACTGGGTAAGCAACTCCATACCCATATTATTAGAAGTGGGTGTGAGTCATCTGAAAGCGCATCAAGCTCTCTTCTCACTATGTATGCCAAATGTGGGAGTATAGATGATGCAGTTCAAGTGTTTGAAAGCATGCACTCTAAAGATTTGACCTCATGGAATGCCATGGTTCATATGTACGCCAAATGTGAAGCCATGAAAGATGCTCGTCAGCTGTTTGACAAAATGTCTGAAAGGGATGTTGTGTCATGGACTGCCATGATTGCGGGTTATGTTCGGAATGGTAATAGTGGAGAAGCTATAAAAATTTATCAGAAGTTGATATGGACAGATGTTAAACCCGATGTGTTCACCTTGGCAAGTACTCAAAATGCATGTGCCAACCTGGCACTGTTGGAACTGGGTAAGCAGCTCCACACCCATATTATTGAAAGGGGGTGCGAGTCATCCAACAGCGCAGGAAGCTCTCTTGTCAATATGTATGCCAAATGTGGTAGTATAGACGCTGCAGGTCAAGTGTTTGAAAGAATGTCTTCTAAACATTTGATCTCATGGAACACCATCTTAAAAAAGATACATCAAAAAGATGCATCAGAGGAGAAACTCATAAATGAGAAATTCACAAAAGACTTCTAATAAATCTGGGAGAAATTCACAAAAGACTTATAATAATCTAGGGGGAATTCACAAAGGAAGTCTAATAAATCTAGACTCAACACATTCAATTTATAGGTCAAAACATCATAAATTCTGTCATACGGTTACCATGGGTAGGTGACTACAGATAAGGTTGGCATGATCAAAAAGATAAATTCAAGGTGGACCTGCAGTTGGTAGTGGTCGGTGACGACTGTGCTTGTGCAGCTGGAGGTGAATAATTAATTTATTCCAACACTAAACATTTGACTTCATGGAACACCATGATTACCGGATAGGGCACAATTCGCTAAACACAAAAAATTTATGTAATTCGTGAGATTGGCAAGAAAGATGAAGGAATCAGGCTGTGCGTATAACACAAGTTTTGTATCATACAGTGCCCAGGAAGATTGGAAGGAATGAAATACGGGAGCATGAGTCTTAGGCTAATTTTCTTCGACAATCTCAACTTCCTTTCTTATGTTGTGGAAACCTTGCACTCAGTAAAACTTGATCATTAGTGTACTCTCTAAGAACCTTTCAACTATATCTTATTGGCCTCTTCCTCTATTTTGAGTATTTGCATATTTTTCTCAACCATATCATGACTAAGATTGTTTTTATTCAATTGAGGTAAATCACAATTAAAATTTCAATACTCTTGGGTTTGGTATACAAATGATGTAATTGCTGATTTTATTCAGCTAGTGTTTTTTCTAAATATATGGAAACATAGATGTGCTATTATGTTTTCTAACAATAATCAGGTAACATATATCTGCAAGCGATTTTTCTTTTTTCATAGATCCAAGGTTCATGCAAGAAGAATGTAAAGGTCAAACATCAACTAAAGCATATTAAAAACAAAGAACAAGTTATAAAGTTTTAGCTTGATAGTAAGTTCAACCTTTGTAAAAATGTTATACAGTTTATGTAATTTGTCTCTTTTTAGTTGCCCTCGTGGCTGTACATCTGGTAATGAAGCTATTTTATTTACCAACTTTTCATAGCTTTATTCTTGTAAAATAATTTTATTGCTTTGTGTTATATATGTGTGTCGTAAAATTATTTATCTTAAAGATTGCATAACAAAAAATATTTCACAATGTAGACATTTGAAAATAATTAAATTTGCATATGTTGAACATGATTTGGTGTGCATCATTTGCATGATCATAATCCAATCTTGAATATTAATCTGCTTAATTTTTCCTTTCAATGTTAACAAATTTACGATTCTAATTCTTAAAATCAATAAAACATAATTATTTGAATTCTAAATTTTGAATGAACCTAACAATTAAGCATCCTAACCAACACTGTTTTTTGCCAATTACTCTTTTATTGTAGGGAATGAGACTAGATAATCTTAATATCATATATAATCAAAATTATTCAAATGAACACAATAATAGTTTATATTTGTGATGCTTTCATTATTAGAATGTATTATAAACATGAGTGCATAAATCATAATATAACATTATATTGAAGGTAACAACTTAGCTAAGGTTTGAGGTTGATTACCATGTTAATGTGTCAAATGTTACAAATTAGGATTGAACTTTTTATCGTTAAGGTGAGATAAGAAACCTTAAAATCAAGTCAACATAAGATAAATTGTAAATACAATGGCTTTTTTCAATTCCATATACAAGAGAAAATAATCATAAGGAAAAATAAAAATAAATTTTGAAGTAATGTCAAGCTAATGGTACCAATTCATGAATTATGATGTCATCCTATGAATTTGAATTAAATATGTACTATCACTATATCGAAAAAGTCACACGATATAAATTAATAGATACTAAACTTACATTGCTATACCGTGATGAGATTATTCTTGTAACATCACATTAATCATGTATTGAATCAATAAAGGTTATCATTGTGTAATTAATTCTACAGTTGAATCTATTCATGATGAAGTACTATTTGGTTCTACAATCTTTCAATATTACACCTAATTATAACAGTTCACAACTATTTAATTTATTTCCACTCTCTTTTGACTGAGTTTGCTCATTTTTTACAGTACTCATGCATTGCATAGAATACTTCTTACAAAATATATCTCAAGGTTCATATCAAGGCAATGTTGCATAATTCATCAATTTAATTTGATAGATTGACAAAATATATCCACCAGAAGAGACAAAATGAGTTGCACTATTGCATGAAAACCATGAAATAACATAAATTATACTAAAATATGGTTTATCCCACAAACTTACTATATCAAAGCTATGCTAGAGAACAAGAAATCGGATTAGATTAAAAATTTAATGTAGACTTTAGTTTATTGGTAAAGTTGTTTAACTAATAAAGAGTCTCTTAAAATTATGATTTGTTGAGTGTATTAATTTAATATTTTAAAGGATGAATTAAATATCATATCTTCAACAAATTTGGCTGAATGAATATCCGCCAATTCTCAAGATAGCCAAATTGTTTATAGATATGAGAAATAGACTGTTTACTAAGTTCCAAGCAAAAAAAATTTAGTAGAAATGTACAAGTTGAAAAGTGCCACAATAAGTAGTATCAAGAGTTCATAAGACAAATGTAAATTACAAATTTGTCCCAGAATTTCTTTTATCATGCATTATATTTTGATTTTCATACTAACTTGTGAAAAGATTGGTGAGAGAATGTCTTCCAAATGTTTCTACTCTATTAAAAAGAAAATAGAGAAGAAATATAACACAGTGTAGTGCCTCTCTCATCAAGATCACAAGGAATCTATGAAAAGTTTGTGCGATTAATTGGGAGACACCAATTTCTCCAAGGACATGTAGTCAATCCATCTTCAACGATTACTAATCATGAATGGGTTGATAGTGCTTGATATTCAATTGTTGTGGGTTACTACAGTCTTAGATACTCGAGGTAATTGTTATTAGAGGAAACCACCAATCCAATGGTTGAAGTGTGATGGTCACTATGAGCAATGTCGATTTGAATTATGCAAAGATGTCATAATACTATAATTGGTCAATGCATGACATTTCATTTAGTAGACTATAATAAATCAACTAAACAGTTATGGAATGTTAAGGGGTGGGAACCCTTGAATCCAGTTAAGAATCAGTTATGATACAACATCGAGGGGAGGAGAAGGAGGGGGATCTTGAGTAGACATGGAGTTCAAAAGTAAGGTTTATGAATAGATTTTCTATAAGATGGTTTTGTTAATTTTAAATGTTGATATTGGTAATGGAGAATCAGGGTTGCTCTTTAGTCATAGAATTTGTGTCCTAATAAATAATATTATTGTTGTGAATATGTATATTATTGTGTTGTCTAGTGTCAATTTAATAGCTATAGAATGATGTCTTGTTGAATATGGTCTTCTAGTCAAGTGAATCAAGGCTCGAGCACTCTCTTGTTAGATAGATTTCTTTATCATAATATTATTGCTCAATATGCATTACTTCTCATTCTTAAGAGTTTTGTTAAGTGAATGAATTCCATATCTATAGGAGCGAAATGTTCAAGGAAACATATTTGGGTTATATCTAAAATCAGGTGTAATATTCAATAGCTCTTCTTGAACTAACTATTATAATGTTTTGTATAAAGGAAATGTACAAGTTAGTTAAGGATGTAATAGATTATGTTTGCTTAATAAATATAGTGGTATGCTCATTATTGTTGAGTCTATCCCTAAATGAAAGAGGCAATTATTTTCTTGTATACTTATGCACATGTTGGTTATTGCTAAATTTGGTTAACATCCCTAACAAACATCCTTGTCGTAAGTCTTATGCCAATCATTACCCTCAAATTATAATTTTTTCCCTGTATGGTTGGAATATAGTGTTACCAGAGTTATGTTGGATTTTTTTTCATAATTATTCCATAAGAAGTCACATTTTTATCTCTTAGGGTTTTATTGTTATGCAGGAATGTGTTTTGAGTGTAACATAATGCTATTGTTATGGCCTATACTTCCCAATCATTATGTTGTTACAATAAGTTAGACCCAAGAGTGCTACCATAAAGTATTTAAGATGTACTGCACTATTCATTCAAGACCATATCCAAATTCTTTTACCTTTTTACCACTCTCATATATTATTAAAATAAATTAGAGTGAGTGTGATAAATATACTCATTAGTAACATTTGTTTAGAATTTAATGGCATACATTGGAAAGTGAATTATTAGTCAAGGATAATTAGGGTGGTAATATTGTGAGGTTAGAGTAATTACATTTAAGATAACTCAACATGTTGAGTGATAATAAATGTTTCTTTTAATAGTGCACTAAGCATAGTTTAATACTTATGTTCGAAAAGTAAGGATGTCAATGATATATATGGAATACTAATAAGTTAGATTGTAATGTAAGTGGTCAAGAAGTTTAATATGTAATTCCACCTATATGCAATTATGGATCTTGGTGGATTGGAGTTACGGATATTAATTTGTATTTTCTCCACCTTAGCTATGAACCTATGAGTAGGTATTTTGAGAAGTCCTTATGAGGAGATCTATGTGTAACTTATCTTAAAGTCAAGTCTACCTTTGGCTTCATCTCTATTTCACCTAGTGGATGGAAGCCAATGATGAAACTGTCTAAGGAATCTACTCTAGAAAGGGTTGCATACTCGCTTATGTATTTTATAAAACATATGATGCATTTTGTACCCTACTATGGTGAACCAATACGATCCAGTTCAATATTAAAGTGTCGATATATGAAGTCTCTGAACATGAACGTAGACACGACCATCAATGATGAGCCCCCAAAACTTAGGTCTGGCTCCGAGGGTATGTATGTTGATATTTTTAATTCATCTAGATAAGATAATGAGAATGATTACATTTATGATCGTGTATCTAACGATTAAAGACTCTTATGACATGTTTCTAGTTGTGAAGACATGTACAAATACAAGTATTTGGACAAGGTGAGGAAATAAGAAAACAAAGCTCAGGTATGCAATGATAAGTATTTGTTAATTGAGCATGAAAACAAGTCTAATCTTAATCATTTTGGTTTTTATTTAGATGATATAACAAAGATAGTATTCTATGTTACTTAATTTAATGTCGTACACTATTGTTTTTCTTTTTTCTTTTTAATTATTCTCCATGTTTTAATGAGTATTTTGTCTTTGAGATGAGGGTTCCTTGGGGAGGCATTACACATTGTTGATAAGCTCTAGAAAGTTATTATATGTTGCATATGAACCAAAAAAATGTTTAATGATTTTTGGTAAATTCCTACTAGAACTAAAAAACTATATTGCAAAACAAAGCAATTAAGAGAAATAAAACAATTTGTATTTTTCAAAGGATTGAAGTTTTTGCTAGAACATAAATGTATCTTGCATATTATAAGGCCATTCTAAGGCAAGTTTTCTAGAATTTGATAATTCCATCTATCATGCTCTTAAACTCATTACTTATTTTATGTGGCTTTATCAAAGTAATGTATGCGTTAATTAGGAACATATTTGTGAGTAATGCTTTTGGAAATTTAATAAGTTGTTTCCCCTATAGTTTGTCAACTAGTATGCAAGATTTTGGGCAATCTACAATGATATAAAAATAAAGAGGCCAAGAAAATAGTTGGAGGGAGAAAAATATAGAAGGATCATATAGATTGGTATTTTGTATGGGGTTTTATATTTGAGCCCTCAGAAATTCATACACATTGAGAAATGAGAGGGTTAACATTCCTCTTTAATATGATACCACTTGTCATGATTCAAATTAACATGTTCCAATCTTTCTATATAAAGAAAAAAATACGAAAATATTGTTAAGGTAGGTTGAATCAATTATTAGATTATTTGATTTCAACATATTATACGATTGTTTGAGATTTGAAAAATAAAATCAATTTTGGAAGTTCTAATATATTGGGTAAGTGCAAGAAGTTGAGTCCACTTATGGGGGAGCTTTTACACTTACTCGCTTTTGTAAATAGGAACATTGATGAGCCTTGTTATGGTAATGGAGAATCCTTAAGAGTTCCTTAATTGCAATCAAGATTTTTTGATCTATTCAAGAATTTTGTGATAATGTGGAAGACACCAAGAAGCATATACAACAAGTGTGTATAGTGGAGCACTCTAACTTCACACCTCCAAATATCCTATGTGGGTATTTCAAATCACTCTCAATTTTCTACATCAGTTAACTTGTCAAGACCGCTAAAATTTGGTTTCGAGTCCACATGCTCAAATATGGTGCCACATTAAAGTGCATTTTTATTGAGGTGTCCAAAATAGTCCCCTAAAAAAGTAAGATCTATAATTATGCACTAAGTCGTGTTTATTGGTGCACTAACATGACATCACATAATTGATTTTTTTCAGCCTTAAGAAAATCATTCATAAATAAATATTGATAAATAGCCATGTTACTACATCAAATTCAGCTAAACAAAAAAAAATTAGTTAAAAGAACTGTTTAAATTTGACTGATAAGAAAACTCATTCTCTCTTTGAGAAAGGCATGATGTTCCACACCTACATGTGTATGTGGAATGCTATTTCGAACCTGCCGCTTTATTTTGATGATTCAGTTTATTCTTAAATATACTCTCATTGGCATCTTTTATATCCTTAGTCTGCATTAAGGAGATGTCTCGAGGTTGTTCAAATGCAGTGTTTTAGTTGTGGATTCTACCAATGATGGAGGAACTCAACCATTTGTCATGTAGAATCTGTATTCGTCTATTACAGAACTCTATAAAAAATGCAAATATCGTGTGGATTTAAGGTAATGTCATACCCATTTCACTGTCGATGGTTATATTGAGGGCAATCTTTTTCTGTAGAATCGCCTCATTCACAAGTATATCTAAGTCTGAGCGTATTATGAATGCTTGCCATGTGTCTGGCAAAATGCCTGAGCTAGACATATCGTCTTTGAACCGTTTGATCACAGCGTATACGAAAACTGGAGATTTAGAGAATGCACGCCTAGTGTTTGATGGAATGCCTGAACGAGACGTGGTATCTTGGACTGCTCTGATTTCGGGATATGATCAGTATGGGCTAAGCAGTGAAGCCCTGAAACTATTTTCTCAGATGACACTCTCGGGTATAAAACCGAATCAAGTCACACTTGTTAGCACTCTCAGCGCATGCGCCCGGCTATTTTATGTAAACCAAGCAAAACAAGTGCATGCATACTCTATTATAACTGGTTTTGAATCTATCGTCTTTGCTGGGAATGCACTTGTCAATGCATATGTCAAATGTGGAAGTCTAGAAGATGCACGTCAAATGTTTGACAAAATGCCTGAACGTGATGTTGTTTCCTGGTGTACCATGATGGGGGGATATGTCCAAAATCAGTTGGGTAGAAAAGCTATGGACCTCTATTGGAAAATGACGAAGGAAAATGTAAAGCAAAATCACGTTTCTTTAATTACTGTTCTGCTTGCGTGCGGGAGTTTAGCAGCATTAATACAGGGTAAAATGGTCCATGCTCAAGTTATTAGGACAGGATTCTATATGAATTCCGTTGTTGGAAATGCCGTTGTCGATATGTATGCCAAATGTGGAGCCATGAGAGAAGCTCATCGACTCTTTGATAAAATGTTTGGAAGCGATATTGTGTCATGGACTACGATGATGGTGGGCTTTGTTGAGAATGGTTATAGTGAGGAAGCTTTGAAACTATATCAGAAATTGCTCTGGACGGATGTTAAACCGGATTCATTCACCTTTGCAAGTATCCTGAGTGCATGTGCCAACTTGATAATGTTAGAACAAGGAAAGCAAATCCATGCCCATATCATTGGCACCGGATATGAGATGTCAGTAAGTGCAGCAAGCTCTCTTGTTACCATGTATTCCAAATGTGGGAATATAGATGATGCAGCTCAAGTGTTTGACAAATTAGACTGTAAGAATTTGATCTCATGGAATGCCATGATTGCTGGATATGCCCATAATGGACATGGTGAGGAGGCTCTACAACTTTTGGAAATGATGTTAGAAACCAACATAAAGCCAAACCATGTCACTTTCCTTGGCATTCTGTCTGCCTGCAGTCATGCTGGATTAGTGGATGAAGGATGCCATTATTTTGACATGATGAGAAGAGAACATAATATTTTGGTAACGACTAACCACTATGGCTGTATGATTGACCTACTAGGCCGTGCTGGGAGAATGTACCAAGTTGAAGACATTATCAACAACATGCCTATTGAACCTGATGCTTCATTGTGGCAAACATTGCTGGGTGTCTGCAGCATTCATGGCAACGTGAAGCTGGGAGAACGCGCAGCAAAAAACTTAATTCAGCTGGAACCCAAAAATTCTTCAGGTTATGCACTAATGTCAAATGTATATGCTGCAGCCGGTAGGTGGAAAGATGTGGCGAAGGTAAGGAAAATGATGAAGAACAGGGGACTGAAAACACAGCCAGGGTCCAGCTGGATCCAAGTGAGAAACTGGATCTACACATTTCTAGCAGAAGACACATCAACCCCACTTGCAGAGGAAATAAATGCAAACTACAATGATATGGAAGCTGGCTAGCCAGATGAAGGAAACAGGCTATATTCTTGATTCAAATTTTGTTGCTGCTAAAGAAGCGATCGGGCAATAGAGACTTTTCTATCAAAGCAGAATGCTAGCCATTGCTTTTAGGGTTTGGGCTCTTCAACTAGCTATCTGGAACATCCATATGAATTGCTAAAACCCTTAAAGAGTAAATGGTCACTGTGACATTACTATTTGGATACCAAATATTACTTCAAGAACACTATTTGAAGGGATAACAAATGTGTCCAGCACATCAATCACGGTTTAAAAAACCTGCGAGTTACTCACAGGCTCGAGCCAAAAGTGTTTGGCTATTTACTCGCCATAAACTCGCCTGCGGAGGTTTTTGGCAAGCACTCGCCGAGTTCTTACGAGAAATTCACATGTTTAGTTTTGGGCAACTATTCACCAAGTTTTGGGAATGTTTGACCACAGTGCTCTTCAGAAACTCTCCAGCTAAAAGAAATTTTCATCTATCTTTGTGAATTTCAATTTTCCTAGCTATGTAGTTCTGTTCTTAGGCCTTCTAATAGTATTTGTATATTTGTTATTAGATATAAGTATATGTCTGTTATTCAAGCAGTTTTCCCTGAGATTTTTCCAAATTTGACTTTTCGGAGGTAAAATTTTGCCCTCTTAATTTTTCTGTTCTCCGAATTTCCAAACTATGAAACGAACCATGGTTTACCACCCGATAGAAATCATGTTCCTGCAAGAAGAGAATAACGGTGATAGAACAGAAAGTATAGTAAAACATTCTGTCTTCAAACAACTGAAGTCAGGAAAGAAATTTAAAAATGGATTTGTTAAAAAAAGGATTATGAAACCAGATGTAGAAAAGTGCTGCAATTAGAATTTTGAGGAACAGGCAAGATAAGTGTAACAGAATTGTTATGTCTAAGATACAAGAGTTTATCCCCAGGTTACTTATGTCAGAATTTGCATTTTGAATCTCATGACAAGTTGTGGACAGGGTGGAATTGAAATGCTTTCCGATTTTCAAGGCTCTTGTAAAGGAGAGGGGAGTGTAAAAGAAGAGCAGTTAGTGCATCTATAAGTCTAAAAAAAGTATGTGATTAGTTGTGCATATCCCATGAAAATTAAAATCTTGTTAATAAGCCCTTCGTCTATTGGTGAAGTTGAATGGTTCTGAATGAGCCCGCTAGGGATCGAGTCTTGCTGAGTGCAAAGGCTCCGACATCATAAGGGGTGAGACTGGGATCATGCCCTAGACAGATTTTGGCGGAATAGATACCCCTCAGTCCTTGGCTCTTAGCCAAAGAGGTTCTCTGAACTTCCAAAAACAAATTAAAATCTTATTTTTAAAAATCTGGTTCCTAATCTCATATAGCCAGATCACCTCAAAGGAGTTCAACTAAATTTGGTTTCTCTTGCCAACACCAAATTTGCTTTCACTATGAAGAACTTGGCCATTTTGGGTTTATCTAATGTGCATGGTATAATAGATCAATTTCATCATCATTGGCAACGTCCCACCAAGGAACCCTGAAAACAAAGGGTAAAACATACATAAGTTTATACATATTTTTTTTTGAAACATAAAAAATAAACGTGAATACTATAAAAGGACAATGAGCTCAAACTGCAAGACTAGGTCAAACAATCGTTATGGGACACTACACCAACAAAAAAAACTCAAAGTCACAAAACTCGAACAAATAAAGGGAAAGGTCCTTAACACATTAGACAAGGTATACAGGATACTTAGACCCACCCATGTCCCTCCTTGAAGCTTTGGAGCTTAACTTGGAAAGATGGACCTTTTTCCTAAGTCTTAGGCGTCACAGATGAGCTCTGTTAAGGAGTGACTGGTACACAAATGGCTCAAATACCAACCAAATTGACTCTAAACCTTCCTAAACCTCCAACCAAATTGAATCTAAACCTTCCTAAACCTCCTCCTCCAAGGGTTATGTGACTTAGATAGCTTTGCAACGCATCTGGAACGGATCAAATGGACACTCTGAGTTTGTAGAATCCTCTTCGGACTGAATTGTTGGACAAGCCCCCCGTAGGACAATGACACCCAGGATGGACACTGGCATATTTTGGGACGAAATCAAACAATTGAAAAGCATTCGGGACAAATGTGAGCTAATGAAAAGTGTTTGTGATGCAGTCAAGCTCGGAGGATCCAATAAAGGACTATCCAAACTTGTAGCCAACAACAAGAACAACACAACGGAAATAACACAACATAGGATATATCAAGATCAACTTTATATTATCTTAGAATTCCCATTACATGCAACATGTCGGGCTGTAAGGCCTTCCCGTTTAGGGCCAATACATAAACAATTTCAACAAGATCTCACAGGATCCAACTTCACCAGTCTACCCTAGAGCTAAGTGGAAGAAACCAGATCTGAACTTGTGCTCGCAAGCCACCAAGCAATCTTACAAGTTTTTGTTTACCCACTTACAACTATCTGAGACACTTTACCAATTTTTCACCTTATCAGCTTACCTCCCCTAAAACAACAACCTAGACTCTCTTTTATACACACAGCCACAAGTCAGCTTGTAAACAATTATTAAATGCACTAGTCGGATGCAAATAATCACTAGATACATAGAAGAGAACACCAACTCAGATTTAGGTACCCACAAGATCCAATGCATCAAAATCCTCACACCTTAGAACTCAACATGATCCCAATGACCCCCTCAAATCATGGATGCAATCTCCAATGCCTGCTCAATCCACAAAAGTCAGTCGGTGAACAAGAACACCGAAACCCGACCACTCGGTAAGACAACACTGAACCAACAACAACCAATCGGTGAAGTCACCGAGCCAACTCCTTCGAACAAACAACACCAAGCGATAATCTACCGAGCAAGACACCACTGAGTTGTACACATTGAACGACTACCACCGAGCAGTGTACCTCTGAGTAGAAAATCACTGACTAATGAACACCACCGAGTGCAGACACTACCGAGCAGTGTAGCACCGAGCACCACCAAGTTCAATCATCGAGTCCATCGGTGAAGCAACACATCATCCAACCGAGTTTACTACTAAAACCAAATCAAACCAAAACATATTTTTGGTGACACGAGATTGCCAACTACCCCAGGATGCTCCTACATTAGACACCCTAGGTGCGAATAGATGTTCTCAGTAGCTGGATAAACATCTGTTGGGATTCAGCACATAGATCCCAAACTAGTTCTTGATATACATGTCCTCCAACTCCTCAACCGACACACTCTTGCCTTTACTCCACTTCTGCAATCTCTTTCCTGCAACAGACAACTAATTGCCTTGTCTCCTCACATCTTTCCTCGGGTCACTACAAGTTTGTTTTCCACTCTCATCTCTAACCCTCTAAACTTCCTTCAGCTCAACCCTACCACCGACGCTCAGATTCCTCTTACCGAGCTTTGTATCCTTCAAAGGAATCAGGGAAAACTTCCTGCCATCCTTCTCAATGGTAAACATGTTCTTCATACAGTCATGCACAACCTTACAATCATACTACCAAGCTCTACCGAGTAAAACATGACAAAAACTCATCTCCACAATGTCACATAATACTTCATCTCTATAAGAACCAATGTAAAAACTCACCATGCATTGCTCTTTCACCTCTACTGCATGACCAGCTTGTAACCAACTTATCTTATAAGGACAAGGATGCCTCAACCTTTTCAAACCAAGTTTCTGAACCATATCCTCAACAACTAGGTTGTCAGTACTCCCTCCATCAACAATCACCTTACAACGTTTACCACCAGCCTTACACACAGTCCTGAACAAGTTCTTCCTCTGACAAGAATCAGTTTGCTTCGAGGGCAACAATGTTCTCCTAAGTAAAAGAGTCACACCTTCCACTTCAGGTTCATTCCCTGCAACTTCATTCACCACAACATTTCGATGACTACTGACCTTCTTATCTGCATGGGGACATTCAAATGACCGATGTCCTTCTTCTCCACAGTTGTAACAAGTACCTCTGAATACAGCGCTTCTCGGTTCAACAGGTTTCGGTTCATCCTCAACTCTCGGTTTGTCTTTTACCGTCTGTTCATGCTTCTCTTTCCCTCGGGAATTACCATAATGTCTTCTCTTCAACCTATCTTCTGCCTTAGATGCATATTGATAAGCATCCTCCACACAGTCAATCTTCAACATACCAATCTCATCTTGGATATTGAATTTCAAACCATTAACATACCTCGCCACCTTTTCCTTAGAAATTTCTCCATAATGCCTAGACCGAATAGTCAACTTGTAGAACTCCTCGGTATAATCTTCAATAGTCATATCCTTCTATTTCAGCTTCTGCAATTTCTTAAACAACTCAAGTTCATAGACAGCCAGAATGAACTTATCTTATAGCTTTGTCACCATCAACTTACGCCGATTGATTTTCATCTCACCTTCTTCTTCTCGGTCCCTCTGCAACTCTTTCCACCATAAGGCAACATGCCCTTTCAACTTAGTATGTGCCAACCTCACTCTAAGTGGATCTTGAATGTCTTCTAGCTCAAAGTAGTCTTCTAACTAACCAATCCAATCAATCAGATCCTCAAGTCTCAATGTACCTGAAAATTGGACACCTCCATTCGGTATCTTGTACTCAACCGAGCTCCAGATCTCTGCAACCGATCATATTTGTCTCCTCCAGATCTCTCCATCTGATTGGCTCTTTCATCTCCACTAGATCCAGTAGCTTCAAATTCTTCAACAACTTTTTCATAACCATCATCGATTCTCAGACCTCTAAGTAATCCAACATTTCTGATACCTTCCATGGTTTCATTCTTCATTGCCGCCATTTCAGTTCTAAATCTTTACATTATCCCCGCTTCCACCTCCTCAGAAAGATCTGCAATCGCCCTAGGGTCCAATCTTCTCGGAGGCATCTCTCCAGATATTCGAAAACCCTAAGCTCCACAAAAAATGAACCAGCTCTGATACCACTTGATGCAGTCAAGCTCGAAGGATCCAATAAAGGACTGTCCAAACTTGCAGCCAACAACAAGAACAACACAATGAAAACAACATTACATAGGATATATCAAGATCAACTTTATATTATCTCAGAATTCCCATTACATGAAACATGTCAGGTTGTAAGGCCTTCCTGGTTAGGGCCAATACATAAACAATTTCAACAAGATCTCGTAGGATCCAACTTCACTAGTCTACCCTACAGCTAAGTGGAAGAAACCAGATCTGAACTTGTGCTTGCAAGCCACCAAGCAATCTTACAAGTTTATATTTACCCACTTACAACTATCTGAGACACTTTACCAATTTTTCACCTTATCAGCTTACCTCCCCTAAAACATCAACCTAGACTCTCTTTTATACACATAGACACAAGTCCGCTTGTAAACAAATATTTAATGCACCAATCGGCTGCAAATAATCACCAAATACATAGAAGAGAACACCGACTCGGATTTAGGTCCACACAAGATCCAATGCATCAAAATCTACACGCTTCAGAACTCAGCACGATCCCAATGGCCCCCTCAAATCACGGATGTAATCTCCAATGCCTGCTCAATCCACAAAATCCAGTCAGTGAACAAGAACACTAAAACCCCAACCACTCGGTAAGACAACACCGAACCAACAACAACCAATCGGTGAAGTCACCGAGCCAACTCCTCTGAATAGACAACACCAAGCGATAAGCTACCAAGCAAGACACCACCGAGTTGTACACACTAAACAACTACCACCGAGCAGTGTACCTCTAAGTAGAATATCACTGAATACCAAACACCACCGGGTGCAGACACTACTGAGCAATGTAGCACCGAGGACCACCAAGTTCACTCACCGATTCCATCGGTGAAGAAACACATCTTCCAACCGAGTTTACTACTAAAACCAAATCAAACCAAAACACATTTTTGGTGACACGGGATTGCCAACTACCCCAAGATGCTCCTGCATCAGACACCCCAGGTTCGAAAAGATGTTCTCAGTAGCTGGATGAACATCTATTGGGATTCAGCACATAGATCCCAAACTGGTTCTTGATATACATGTCCTCCAAGTCCTCAATAGACACACTCTTTCCTTTACTCCACTTCTTCAATCTCTTTCCTACAAAAGACAATTCATTTTCCTTGTCTCCTCACATCTTTCCTCGGGTCACTACAAGTATTTTTTCCACTCTGATCTCTAACCCTCCGAACTTCCTTCAGCTCAACCCTACCACCGATGCTCAGATTCCTCTTACCGAGCTCTGTATCCTTCAAAGGAATCAGGGAAAACATCTTGTCATCCTTCTCAATGGTAAACACATTCTGCATACACTCATGCACAACCTTACAATCACACTGCCAATGTCTACCGAGTAAAACATGACAAGAACTCGTCTCCACAATGTCACATAATACTTCATCTCTATAAGAACCAATGTAAAAACTCACCATGCACTGCTCTTTCACCTCTACTACATGACCATCTTGTAACCAACTTATCCTATAAGGAAAAGGATGCCTCAACCTTTTAAAACCAAGTTTCTAAACCATCTCCTCAACAACTAGGTTGTCAGTACTCCCTCCATCAACAATCACCTTACATCGTTTACCACCAGACTTGTACACAGTCATGAACAAGTTCTTCCTCTAACAAGAATTAGCTTGCTTCGAGGGCAGCAATGTTCTCCTAAGTAAAAGAGTCACACCTTCCACTTCAGGTTCATTCTCTGCAACTTCATTCACCACAACATTTCGGTGACTACCGACCTTCTTATCTACATTGGGACATTCAAATGACTGATGTCCTTCTTATCTATAGTTGTAACAAGTACCTCTGAATACACCTCTACTTGCCCTTCTCCTAGGTTCAACAGGTTTCGGTTCATCCTCAACTCTCAGTTTGTCTTTTACCGACTGTTCCTGCTTTTCTTTCCCTCAGGAATTACCATAATGTCTTCTCTTCAACCTATCTTCTTCCTTCAATGCATACTGATAAGTATCCTCCACAGAGTCAATCTTCAACATACCAATCTCATCTTGGATATTGAATTTCAGACCATTAACATACCTTGCCACCTTTTCCTTAGAAAGTTCTCTATGCCCAGACCGAAGAGTCAACTTGTAGAACTCCTTAGTAATCTTCCACAGTCGTCTCCTTCTGTTTCAGATTCTGCAATTTCTTAAACAAATCAAGTTCATATACAGCAGGAATGAACTTAGCTTTTAGCTTTGTCACCATCAACCTCCACCGATTGATCTTCATCTCACCTTCTTCTTCTCGGTCCCTCTGCAACTCCTTCCACCATAAGACAACATGCCCTTTCAACTTAGTCTGTGCCAACCTCACTCTAAGCGGATCTTCAATGTCTTCCAGCTCAAAGTAGTCTTCTAATTCATCGATCCAATCAATCAGATCCTTGGGTCTTAATGTACCTGAATAATTGGACACCTCCATTCGGTAGCTTGTATTCAACCAAGCTCCAAATCTCTGCAACTGATCATATCTGTCTCCTCCAGATCTCTCCATCCAATCAGCTCTGTCATCTCCACTAGATCCACAGCTTCAAAGTCTTTAGTAGCTTCTTCATAACCATCATCTGTTCTCAGACCTCTATGTAATCCAACATTTGTGATACCTTTCATGATTTCATTCTTCATTTCCGCCATTTCATATCTAAATATTTCTTTTATCCTCGCTTCCACCTCCTCAGAAAGATCTGCAATCGCCCTAGGGTCCCATCTTCTCAGAGACATCTCTCCAGATCTTCGAAAACCCTAAGATCCACAAGAAATGAACCAACTCTGACACCACTTGATGCAGTCAAGCTCGGAGGATCCACTAAAGGACTGTCCAAACTTGCAGTGAACAACAAGAACGACACAACAAAAACAACACAACATAGGATATATCAAGATCAAGTTTATATTATCTCAAAATTCCCATTACATGCAATATGTCGAGTTGTAAAGCCTTCCCGGTTAGGGCCAATACATAAACAATTTCAACAAGATTTCGTAGGATCCAACTTCACCAGTCTACCCTACAGCTAAGTGGAAGAAACCAGATCTGAACTTGTGCTCGCAAGCCACCAAGCAATCTTACAAGTTTTTGTTTACCCACTTACAACTATCTAAGACACTTTACCAATTTTTTCAGCTTATCATCTTACCTCCCCTAAAACATCAACCTAGACTCTCTTTTATACACACAAGAACAATTCGTCTTGTAAACAATTATTAAATGCACCAGTCGGCTGCAAATAATCACTAGATACATAGAAGAGAACACCAACTTAGATTTAGATTCACACACGATCCAATGCATCAAAATCTATACGCCTTGAAACTCAACACGATCCCAATGACCCCCTCAAATCACGGATGCAATCTCCAATGCCTGCTCAATCCACAAAATCCAGTCGGTAAACAAGAACACCGAAACCCCGACCACTCGGTAAGACAACACCGAACCAACAACAACCAATCACTAAAGTCCCTGAGCCAACTCCTCCGAACAGACAACACCGAGTGATAAGATACCAAGCAAGCCACCATTGAGTTTTACACACTGAACAACTACCACCGAGTAGTGTACCTCTGAGTAGAATATCACCGAATATTGAACACCACCGGGTGCAGACACTACCGAGCAGTGTAGCACCGAGCACCACCAAGTTCAGTCACCGAGTCTATCGGTGAAGCAACACATCTTCCAACCGAGTTTACTACTAAAACCAAATCAAACCAAAACATTTTTTTGGTGACACAGGATTGCCAACCACCCCAGGATGCTCCTGCATTAGTCTGGGACGTAGCCAAGCAGAGGCGCTAAAATACAGGTGAAGGCATTTAGAAGCTCATGTGCTGATTCAACCAACACATGCACTGATTCACCTTATGCATCGATTTGCAATCTGAAGCTCTGAGCAGAGAGGGTACAAGCTCTCAAACTTTGTTTGGGATGTTAGAAAGAGAGGGTGGGGGTGCTAAAATGCAATTCGAGGCGTTGTCCTGCATAGAAACTAGCTAAATACAAGGAAAACTTGCAAACATTAACACCTGGGAAGACATAACTAAATTAACCTGGCCATGAATGCATGGCCAGCCAAGGAGATGACTAAATCAACCTCTGAGTCTACACAAGATACATCTATGTTCATTTTAGAGCACCAATCAAAGTGTTCTTGTGATAACCTTCGATATACAACACGATCTTATAAAGAAGATTAATTAACAAGCGTGCCTGATACAATGCACATAATCCACTTCTAAGCAGAGAGGTATTCTAGTCTATCTCATCATTTCATTATTAAATTCCCTATGTTGTGAGGTACATTTAACATGGTTACATGATTACAATGCACAAGTCATGAAGTTATACATAAGCATGAAATAGTATGAACAAGGGTACATGAGAGAGAAAGGAGGAGAGGAGAAGATGAAGTGTGATGTCAAATCTTCGGTCCTTAATGATGGTTTTCAATGCCACTAAACCATGTGGTACTCATAGGTCCACCTTATACTATCAAGATGAATTCACGACCCAAACACAAGAAGAAAATAAAATACTTGGGGAGTAGGCTCGTACACATGCCAATCATGCAGTAAATACTTAATTCACATGACCGTACAGAAGCCATCATATACACATGGGATACAATACATCATGGGTACTACTCAATCTATGATGGGGTTAGGTGATAGGGGAAACAATGGGGAAGTATCATCGTGTAGCACGAATAACTCACGCGGAATGGGTGAATCTCTCATGTAGACAAGCATCCCACTATCCAAATGCCATCTCTCCCTTACTTTTCAAAGGGGGTTAGATAGGTTGAATGGAGACATCTAGTTTCCACAATCCATTACATTTGGAAGAGCTATTTCTAGATTATATTGTGTGGCATTTTTTGCATTAGCATTTCAGATCGTGCTTCATGATCCATCATAAGGATAATTGAGTGTTGTCAGAGAGAGGGGTTTTTAATTGAGCTTGGAATGTGAAGTAGGGGAGAGAATCCAATAGTCTAGTGGAGTCCACAATAAAAAATGACTTTTTGAATAAATTATGATTTCTTATTGTACAATTCCCTATCAATATGAAGGACATGGGTTAAATAGGTTAAAATCAAACTTCTCTCTAGCCATGTAATAGTCCTTAAGGTCAAATTATGTGCAAGTAGTGGTCCTTGGTATATGTTTTTCCATGTAATATCTCTATTGATTGTATCTGTTCACTTGTTTTGTTTTACGTTATTTTATATGGGTTTCATAAGTACTTTGTCTTAGAATATGATTTTGACAGAATTCAACATTCTCCTTGGCCTCATATTTAAATCAATCAATAGAAACATCTTATGATTGCACAAAAAATTTCTTGACATTATATCACATTTCCACTCCTAGACTCAAAATCATAGGTGTGGTTTCAATTGAGTTTGGTATTGTAATTGCAAACTTGATTCAATTTATTTAAATTTAAATTCAATAACATGTAAAAAACAACCCACTCCCAATTAGTCGTTATTTATTATTTCTTTTGTAAAAGTATTCAAATTGTTCAACTAGGACAAACATATAGAAGATACCATGTTTAGCTTATTTCAATCATCAATCAATCTTGAATCCACCCATAGTTAGGACATATATGTCACATCTATACATTACAAGGAGTCTTCCACAACCAATACTTAGTCACATGCAACAACAAATAATGAAATCCAAGTTCTTGCACTAGGTTACTTTGATATTCGTTGCATTTTATTGCATCAAGTTTCAAGGCCCAATCATATAGTATCATCATAGCCACATCAATTACATTTGCATTTGCATTTTCTACTTCTTGTCATCTGATCTTATCAAAACTTCTAAATTGAGAAATTGGGCTTGACTACAATCGAGGAAGTCTCAATAATTTTTTTAGTTGTATTCTAATTGCTTGCAAAGACCTAAGGCTAAACATGTAAGAAATTAGAAATATATTGGCATATCTTTGTGGCTCACTTGAAGCATGCCACGTCTTTCACCCTTTTATTTACTCTACATGTTACCAACACGACATCCTAATTAATCCATGCATAGCCAATATTCGCATGTAGTTTTCAAGAACATAGCTTATAACTATTACTCATTGAATATATAGCCCTTCTATATTTCTAGAAATCAATATATATCCAATCATATTTCGGTTTCTCCTTAACTACATATCAT
>MU227059.1:970202-991115 GCA_018584345.1 Thuja plicata
TATATATATATATATATATATCATGGATTTTTTATTAGGAGCTAGGTGTCATATATTACAAATAAAAATGTAGTTACAATTAAGTGTCAAAGTCCTTCCAACACAAATGTGTTGTCAAGATACAACACCAAAAATAATATAACTAACTTAACAAAGAACTTAAAAAAGTGCTTAAATAACAAAATTATAGGACTACAGTATACTCCTCATTATACAAACTAACCTTTTATTTATGTTTGCCCAAGTTAAGAAACAACATTTAGACATGCATACATACTATTCCTATCAATTATTTAAGATGGTTGCCTCGCTATTTTGTTTTTATGGAATTTGCAAACAAAACCACAACACACTCATCGACAGTCTTCAATACATCATATTAGTGTCCTCTAGCTAGACTATCTATTGGAGTGTAGCAACATAGCATGCAATGGTGAGATTATAAGACCTATTTAACTTAACCATACAATCAAGACAACAAGCGAATTGTGTGCAAGCGCAAGCACTTGAATATATTTCTCTATTAAATTATTTCCTAATTTAGTTGACGTGCTATGCAAATTCCTCTTTTTTTTGTACTGTTTTCCTCTAAGTTTCTTCTTCAACTTTGTAATAATCTTTTCAACTACTCCCTTCTTTTTTTCATCCTTTTCTATCTCTTTTCTATAGTAGTGCCTCATATTGTTCCCACATCACTCTAGGAGCCATAAACGTTTCAAGAAAACAAAAACATCAAATTGAGCTTCAAATATTACACTTTTTCTTGAGATTTGTGTCTCTATCAAAACATCTAGTCTAACCAACATAATCGTATCTTGCATTTTATTCAACCTATCCTCTATGCTTAATATATACACTAAGTTAACATGTCATTAGTCTACTTGAGCACGCCAATGGTTGATTCCTATACTCTGATAGGCTAATCTTTCTTCACCATCTAGCACATTAAATCTTTAAACAATTCTTTTGTGTTCTTTACTCCTTCTTGTGTTACAACTAGATCTTCCTTACTCTTGTTCATACATTGTACGCCTTTTTTCTCTCTTTAGTAGCTTGTCTATTGTGGTGCAAAATAAGAAATGCTTCTTCAACAATGTCATAATACCATGTAAATTCCACATGAGAACATATGCATTTTCCATATATTCTAGGACAATGACAACTATCAAAATTTTGTCTAGCGAAGTCTCTATTGAAGCAATATTCCCACCAATTGGATATTATAAGGTATAAAAATAGTAGACATCACAACCAAAAATTTTGTGGTATACTTTTGACAAATCAATTCATGACCTTAGTATTCATTTATCTGACTAAAACAATATTACCATGAATTGGATACTATAAGGCATAAAAATACTAGGACCGTAGTTGTAGAGTATGAAAAGTGCACCACTACAAAGAATAATCAAATTCTTTTGAGGACTCAAGTTTCAACCCTCCAATCATATAAGTCTTGGTAAGAGACATTGTTCTTGTTGAGTTGTATGTTGTCATTGATGGTAACCATAGATGGTTTTGAAGGTTATTTATCATGCTATGATGTTATCGAAGGTCAAAATGCAGATTTGGCTAAGTATGGGAAAACTGGCTAAGTATACAGGGTTCGATATATGGATCAGTACAGGAATGTATGATCGAGTTTTGAGGTGTGAATCTAGGAGGATATTTACAAAGGTATTATCTACCTTGGTTTATGTTCATTTCAATTAATATTATCATTTGATTGAGTTATAGCTTTTTGAGTTTCGGGTATACAGAGTACAATGAAGAACATAGATAGTTGGGTATTGGATCGATCAACGATCCTATTGGATTGATGATTTGATCGGTTTGAAAGTTGGATATGATAGATCTGAAATGTATGATGAAATCTATGTTTTTTTCTAGGTTAGGAACATGTTTTGAGTTTGGATATGACCGACACTTCACAGGCTACTCATATTGTTCTTGAGGCCGATAGTTGGAGTTATTATTTTTTCTTATGGATATATAAGCTCGAGCTTTTATGGTGATTTAGTGATGCAATGGTTGGATATGAAAAGGATATGTTGTGTTTTCATGATAGATCAATGATCAGAGGTTCGACAATCAAATAAATAGATTTACATTGTACTTACATGGAATTGTCCAGGCATAGTTGATGTTATTTATCAGTTCAATTTGCTGGATTGTTATCCATTCATTTTGTATGGTAGTGAGCCTCTTTGTATGTTTTAATCTGAGCAGTGAACTCTAGGTAGTAAGCCTGAATGTGTGTGCATTCACCTATGTACTCAAACCTTTAAAAGGGTCACTTATTTCTGCAGAAGTAATTACTTATGGGTTTCATCCCCACCATGGTTTTTCCCTTAATCGGGTTTCCACAATAAAAATCACGGTGTCATAATGTTGTGGATGCTTTTCTTATGTTTATGTTGTTTACTTTCAATTACATTTGGTTTATGGTTATGCAATCAAGTTAATAACCAATAAAGTTAATAAGTTTAAAAGTTCTAGAACACTAATTCACCCCCCCCCCCCTCTNCCCCCCCCCCCCCCTCTCAGTGTTCCTCAATCCTAACAGTTGGTATCAGAGCTTTGGTCCTTGGAAGAATTCTAACAGCTTGAGGAAGGTCCTAATGGAAGAATTAAAAGTTTCTATTAGTGCTCAAAGACAACTCTTGATTGTACTTGAAGGCCTAGACAAATCAAATTCTCATAATCTAGAATTTGAAAAGAGACTCAAGGATGCTCAAAGTTTCATTGAGAATTCGAAGGATCAATTGAACAAATATAGGGATAAAAGGAAAGATCTTTTTGGACAATTGAAGAAAAAAGGAAGAATTGATGATTCACAAGCCTTGAAAGAAAAATTAGATTAATGTGAAGAGATCACAAAAGATAGAGACAATCTAAAGCATGAAATGGAAGCTATGATAATGAAGATGACCAGGGAGATTGAAGTGAAGAAAATTCTTGAGAAATCCTTGAAGGAAAAAATTGAGGAGTGTAATAAACTGAATTGTGAGGTTAGACAATTGTAGATTAATCTTGAGGAATCTAGACACAATGAATAGGAACTAGAAAGGGTAAATGAAGTTCTTAGGAGTGAACTTTCTGCAACTAATGGATTCAAAGAAAAATTCAAATCTAGTACAATGAAGCTCGATGAATATCTGGGAAGCCTGAGGACGAAAGGATAGATGTGAGGACTTGGATTTGAGAAGGGAGAAAGTTTTTGATCTGGTCATAATAATACCTTATCAGACAAACAGATGGAGGAACCTAAAAGAATACATACGAGGAAACCTAATGAACAAAACTTCAATGGGAGATGTTTTTCATGCAAAAAATTTGGTCATAGAGAAAATCAATGCAGGAGAATACCTAATACCACATCGTTTTCTGGCTATTGTTACACTTGCTACAACTATGGACAGAAATCAAATAAATGCAGATCAAAGGTGAATAATTATGTGAACTAGAGGAACATAACTGTACGCCTCTTCTTTGTGATTCGTGGTTCCCAAGCTTTCCAAAGGCAAGGGTTAGTAGCAAAGGTTTCACAAATGATATAAATCAAGTACACAATAACTACTAAAATGAATAACTTTGAAACGTAACAAATAAAATATACAAGCACAAGAAAGGAAAACAAATAAATGCAAACACCAAAGCGCTTGAAGCTTCTATCGTCTCTCTCTACTCCTTCAGAAACGTTGTTCTTGATGCTTAGTATTGGCGGGGCAGCGTTTATGACTTGAGAAGTGTCAAGAATTTGCTAATTGAATGAGTGTGTGATCGCAAGATGGCTTGAATGCTAGAACCAAACTGACATACTAATGGCGCACGAGAGCTTGAAATCCTGGATCATTTAAATGGTTATGAAGGGTTTATTATATAGGAATTGAAGATGAAATGAACGATTGAGGTCAATCCCAGAGATAGGGAGATGAATGGTTGAGATTAAAAGGAACTGGAGAAGCCATTAGTAAACTCCACCTCTTCAATTGGTAAAGAGGAGATAGACTTTGGTTGACTGGAGAGCTAATTGTGAGTTACCTTTTTGAACTGAAGAGGTGGGTGAAGTTACCCACGTGGACTGGAGAGATGGGTGGAGTAACCCATGTGATTTGATTGGAGTTATCTCTTTGAAGATAAATGAATATTTAATTCATTTATTTAATTAATGTTTTCAACATGTGAGATAATTGAATTCTTTTTTATTAAGAATTGCTTTATTTGATGAAATTAAATTAATTTAATTGAAATTAATTTAATCAGTAAGTTTAAATATTTGAATTTAAACTATAGGAAATTGAATTTAATTAATTAATTAATGTTAATTAATCAATTAAGGTTAATTAATTAAATAAAATTAATTATTTAATTAATTTTGGGAATTTGATTAGATGATTTGGGGAATGAATTTAGAAGAAAATAGATGATTAATTAATGATTAGAAAACCATTAATTAATAGATGAAAATTAGTGTTTTTAATGTAAAGTCGCAAGCCTGTCCATTTTAGTGTGTCTACATTTGCCCCTCTTTGATGCGATGTGACTTGTCACTGTGTGTCAAAGATTCTTTGATTTTGCCCCAGCTTGCCCTAGCAGTAGTAGGTGTATTTATGCCCCCTAAACAAATTTGAGCGAAAAGTGGCGACATGAGCGTTGATTTGTTGAAACTGCAATTTCTGATTCTGGGTAGCTGACGGATTTGAAAAATACTTTAAAATGCCCCTGTTATTGATTGTCGAAGATTCTGGGGACCGGGAAGAAATTTCGGAGGTCCGAGTGAAATTAGGGTTTTTTCTGAACCTTTATAAATACCCAAGAGAGTCATTCATTTGTCACATTGTGATCTTGGAGCTCTTGTTTTCTTGGTGAGGAAGCCTTCAGTTTTCTGTCTTTTTCCTCTTGTTTTATTGCGATGACGGGCCTTCCTGGCGTGACGCACATTTCTGACCAAGTCCGGATCTATCAGAGACGAGCTGGCGCAGGACTTCTGGTGAGTTTTATTGGTTTGCATGTCATTAATGCTTGCATTTATTGCTTTCAAAATTTATACTTTTTTAAAATATTCATGTTGTTCCGCAATCATCTGCGGTTTTGCCACAATTGCAATTTTAATGCCGCAATTGCAATTTAGAAACCGTAATTGATAAGTGGACCACAATTGGCAACCTTTACTACCGCATTTGCAATTTGCATGCCACACTTGTTTGTTGTGTTCCGCAATCGCATAAGAGTTCCACATTTGTTGGGTTATTTGTCGCAATTGATTTTTTAGAACCGTCTGCCTGATTTCTTTGTCTGTTATCTGTATATTTTGGCTTTTGATACCTTCCTGGATGACTGTGTGTAGTTCATCGAGCGGATTCTGCGGTGTTGAGAGTCGAGGCCGGTGGGTCTTGTGTACAGGTTCCAGCTTACAGAGGATGAGAGGTCAGTTCTTCGAGATCTAGGTTTATACTGGATTTGCTATATGCCCGAGATCACGACCAATAGGGGTCTAATATTCGCTCTTGTAGAGCGGTGGCATTCTGAGACATGAACTTTCTGGTTACTGACCGGTGAGTGTACTGTCACTTTGGAGGATGTGTATCGCATCCTCAAACTCCCGATCTAGGGCGAGCTCGTGGAGTATTCCACACATACTGGTATTGTTTCATTGACTGAGCTTTCTGGATTGCCTCGAGATCAGCTTGGGTTATCCAGTGCCTATGATATTCCATGGTCGAGGCTCGGCTTAGGCCTTGATAGGTTATCTACCTTGCTAGGCAGTTTGATTTGTGGCATCCTATGCCCCGATTGTTGGCAGCATGGATTTTCTGTCAGATTCGGTATTGTTCTGCAGAGTATGGTCAGGGACCATGCTGTTTATGCGTGGAAGCCAACCATGTTGGCTCACATGCATTTTCATATGTTTTATGTAGCTTACCTTAATGGTAAGTCGCTCGGCTGCAGTGCGACCCTCCTGCAAATATGGGCATGGGAGCATATTGTTGTCTGTCGACATGTTGGTACACGCGCTCTTCCTACTGATAGGCCATATGTTTATATGTATGATGGAGCCATTGTTCAGACCCACATGGGTCATTTGATGTACTGGCAGCAACAGTTGAACATGATTCCTTACTTTATTTTGAGGCCCTATAGAGATTTCCCAGTCTGGGATGGAGAGGACATCCATCTTCCTTTCTGTTGCCAGTGGAGATACCTGATTGGACGTGTTACTGACCATATCCATATGATTGACTTTCACAACACCGACAGGGTGTTGTGTTAGTTCGGCGAGAGGCAGGACATGTCGGACTCTTATGCTTACTTTGCTTGTAGATCGAGGGATTATGATGTCTGGGGTGGTGTCGTATCACTCGATGTTTCCTGTACTGAGTTTGTAGGCTTACTTCCTATTGCATGGACCTGGCGCTCGGCTACTGTAGATCCAGGTTTGTCTTGTTTTCTGATTTCTTATGTACTTTCTTACTGCTCTCTGATGCTTGCTCATATCTCATTTTGATACTCATGTCCTTATCTATGTGGGTACTGATATTTGAATTTGTCTTTTGGCAGGCACTACACCTCAGTATGATGCTCATTGGGCGCAGGCCCGGCCAGTTTCTCTTACAGATGTCTCGCGTCCTGTGGCCAGGACCATTATGAGGAGGGCCTGATGGGTACGGCATGGCAGAGGAGGTCAGGATGGAGGGAGAGGTGGTGGTCGAGCCGGAAGTAGGGGTGATGGAGGTAGGGATGGGGGGAGAGATGGAGGACGGGGGAGGGGAGACGATGGGGGAGATGATCCTGGTCCTGGGGGTGTTGGTGGTGGAGTTAGGACTAGAGGTGGCCGGAGTGGGGGTCATACTAGTGCTCCTCAAGTTGGGTTGAGTACCATTTTGGAGGATGAGGAGGCCATGGAGGAGGAGGCACCCTAGTTGGTGCGAAGACTTCGCCGATGGACAGGTGCTATTTTGGCTCCTAGAGAGGAGGACAGAGTAGTTATTGAAGATGTGGACATTGAGATTGGGGACATAGACATGGAGGCTCTTGATGAGCAGAGTGCAGATACTGGTTCTCCGACTGATAGTGGTAGTACTATAGTAGCAGTTCCAGGGAGAGCTTAGAGAGTGATGATGATTCCTGGGTTGTCAGGGGGAGAGGAGGTGACGGATTGGGAGACAGGGCAGAGGAGGGGGAGATGGATGTGGCTATGGGAGGTATGGAGGATTATCCCTCTGAGTTTGATCACCTCACCCAGCAGGTATAGGACTTTTAGGCCAAGCTTGCTTCATCTGATGCACGCGCCACTGCTTTGGAGGCCCGAGTTACAGCGGCCGAGTCTAGAGAGCGGCAGGCTCGAGCTGAAGTGCGTTCTTTTATAGACAGTGTACAGGATGTCTCGCACAGGGATGTTCTTGATAGGTACAATAGATCTGGGTGTGATGCTTAGAGAGAGATCGAGTACTGGAGGCGTCATTATGAGGGCGTAGTTCCTGTAGCGCAGAGGGTGCCTAGTTATACTACATCCCAGAGATCGAGCAGAGCTCAGCGATCCGAGAGTAGTGGTATTGGAGCTCCTAGTTCATCCCAGAGACCACCTTCTGATATGCCACCCCCTCGTCCACCTCCTGGCGAGGGTGGGGGTAGCTCATGTTGACCTTATTTATGTATCATGCACCATTTTTGTAGTGATGTTATTTGATATACTCTGAGTAGTATCCATTTTTGTATCCCAACACACTGATATTTATTGACATATATATGTCGATTACCTTCTTGTGTTCATACTTGTGACGGTTCATTGTACTCAGATAGTTTGATTTATATGAGATGCAACTTAGTGTTTCTGATATGATGTGCATTGTTTTACTTACTATATGTATGATTCTACATGAGTTGGTGGTTTAGATGATGAGATGTATATGCAATATGATTCTATCATGCAGACTCGTATATGGATGATTTACTTTCCTATGATACTGACATGTATATGCAGGATGGTGGAGATGAATTGCATGTTTATATGAGATGCTTTATGGATGCATGTGATTTTATGATTTATCATGTATGAAACTACTATGTTTTTTTTTTTTTTTCTTTTCTGATGTACTTAATGGAATGAATGCAGTCTATTATGCACAAAATATCTAAGTAATGCATGTGTTAATTAGGAAGAAGTTAGTTTGGATAGATGTTCTCTAAGATTGATCTAATAGAATGGAATGATAGAAAGGATTTACTTTTTGCTTTTTTGATAGATAGGAATTGATAGAAAGGATGAGTGTCCCAAGTCGCTGCCCCTGTTTCCAATATTTGTCATCATTGCATCATTTTTTTGTATTTTCTGAAATTCCTAAGAGTGTCAAATGATCCAGATCACATACCACCTGGAAACTTCCATGACCTCTTGATAGCGGAAGGAGTAGAGAGATTGAATAGAAAGAGAACCTAGTGCACCCAAATATTGACCATCTGGGTTCAACTATGTTCCCTGTTTGAAAAGAAAGAGAGCCAAAAGCACCCAGATATTGACCATCTGGATACCGCTTGTGCTCTGAATTAATCTAAAACAAAGAAACTAAGATAGAACTCCTATGCACCCAGATTCTATCTGGATAACACTGTGAGCTCTTGATTTTCGAAAGGGAAAGCCAAGCAAACAAGATAGAACTCCTACACCCGTAGAGTCCATCTGGATAGCATCGTGAGCTCTTGTTTGCAACATAAAGGGAAAGACCATAGAAACCAAGATAGAACTCCAAAGCAACTTAGAGTCCATCTAAATAGTGCTGCGAGCTCTTGAATCTATAAAACAAACAAGCAAAATAAAAGAGAAGGAATGTCCAATTCTTTCCCAGGGTTCAGCTCAGATCGTGGAACTGCACGACTGCCATATAAGTGACAGCGCCTACCGTATTTATCCTAAATCATCATGGCCCTGAAATTGAAGTGAACATTAAACACACAACAATCAAAGAAAATAAGTCATGATCTATCATAGCTACTCTCCTCACATGGTGGATCCTGGAGTAGCGTAAGAACATAACCGCAAAATATAGACTGACATCTGACCGACTTGACTGACCTAGTCAACATTTTTGGATGGTTCCTCGATGCAGTTGGATTCTCTTGATTGGCTCGACTCTTTGGATAGGCTTGATTGGCTTGATTGCTTGAGTGTGTCTGGTTTCAGTAATATATTACTCATATAAGAATGACATGTCTGGTTTGAGCATATCCATCACTGTGTAAGACGATTGATATGATTTGATTAATTGATTGCTTTGATCATGTTGGCAGCTGATCAAGTTGTGTCAAATGGGCCCAATGCTGGTTCGCAAAGCTCATGATTGTGACAATTGATAGATTGATTTGATCCTTTTGGCAACTGATCAAGCTGTGTCAAATGGGCCCAATGTTGGTTCTCAAAGCTCATGATTGTGACCATTGATTGACTGGCTTGGTTGCTAGTTTCTTTTTGATTGATCTTATAGATTGACAAAGTTGTGTTAGATTATCCCAATGCGGATTCGCAAAGCTCATGATTGTGACAATTGATTGGGTGTGATCGCCCTTTTCTCTCTTGATAACCGAGTTGGTTTTATTTCTTGGGATTTTGCAATTTTTTGAATGTTTTTTGATGAAGATTGATTTTCTCTTGATTTTTGATCTTTTTTGGATTTTTTTGATGAGTTTTCTGATTTTCTTGGATTTTTTCAGGACATTTAGAATTGCCCCCTAGTCTGGTGGACCTTTACTAATCATGGATAAGTGTTGGTGCTCAAAGGGGAATGTGCTTCTGGATATAGCTTGGTTAGTCTTTCTTGAATTTGAAATATGCTCAAGCTTTTGGAGTTCATTGATGGTGAAGCTGGATTTGAACACTTGGTGCCTGTTTGCCAGGTTCTCACCAAGGTACCTACTCCATAGCGCCAGTTTGCCAGGTTTTCACTGAAAGAGCGATTTTGTTTCTCTTTACTTTTTTAATTTTTTTGGTATTTTCTGGATATGTAGATAGGTGTCTTAACCATAGATACCTCAAGGATAGAACCTCTTGAGGTGCATGTTGTTGATGTATCTGGGGAGCTGATCTCCTTCTAGTGTCACTAGTATGAATGCCCCACTCTGAGTAGAGCTGACAATGACAAATGGTCCTAGCCAGTTAAGCTCAAACTTTCCTGGTTTGACTCGCTCTACTTGGTTCTTTTGATTTTCCATGAGGAAAAGGTCTCCTACCTCAAATGTTCATGGCTTCACCTTCTTATGATAGTTTCTTCTAAGGAAATTCTGATAACCTTGTAAGTTCTCAAAGGCATGTTGTCTTCTTTCATTTAGTAACTCCAGTTCACTGAGCCTTGCCACTCTATAGTCTTCATCTGAAACCAGGTTCTTCAATGATATCCTTAGGGATGGGATTTCCACTTTGAGGGGTAATATCACCTCTGATCCATAGATCAGGGAGAAAGGAGTGGCTCCTGTAGGTGTTCTCACACTAGTTATGTATGCCCATAATGCGGGACTAAGCTGTAAATGCCAGTCTCCCCTTGATTCGTTCACTGTTTTCTTCAAGATTTTTAAGATTGTTTTGTTTGTAGCTTCGGCTTGGCCATTCCCTTGAGGATAATAAAAGGAAGAGAACCCTTGTTTGATATCGAGCTGTTTGCATAGCTCTTCAACATCTTTGTTCTGGAAAGGTGTACCATGGTCTGTTAGGATAATTTGAGGGATCCCGTACCGACAGATAATGTGGTTAAGTAAGAACATTTCTATTTTCTTTCCAGTGATGTAAGTGAGGGGAATTTCTTCCACCCACTTGGTGAAGTACTCTATTGTTTCTATGATGTATTTGTGTTCGTTTGCTGAAGAAGGTGTAATTTTTCCCACTAGGTCAAATCCCCACATGGAAAATGGAAATGGTGATGTGATAGGATTTAGTTCTTGGGCTGGTGCATGGATGAGGTCTCCATGAATCTGACACTGTCTACACCTTTGTACATGTTTGTGTGCATCTTTCTCTATTGTGGGCCAATAGTATCCCATGCGGATGATCTTCTTAGCTAAGTTGTTGCCACCTCCGTGGGTTCCACAAATTCCTTCATGTACCTCGTACAAAGCTTTCTAGGATTCCATGGAAGTGAGACATCGTAGTAGCATTCCATCTAGACTTCATCTGTATAAAGTATTTGAGAGGATGGTATACCTAGAGGCATGGCGGATGAGGGACTTTCTCTGGTTCCTAGACAAGTTGGGAGGTATGACACTATTTTGGAGATAGTTATAAACATCTTGGTACCATGGGGATTTAGGACCAACAAGGACGCATGTTGATTCTGTGATGGATGCCTGATGTGATGGCACCAAGAGTTGCTCCACTAGAAACTGGAATTTTGTTTCATTGTCTGGCATATCAATCAATGATGTTATGGTAGCCATCGCATCAGCGGCTTTGTTCTGTGCTCGTGGGACTTGCTTGAAGAAGATGTAATTGAACTTGGTACGTAGTTTTTCCATCTGTGCTCTATATGGTATGAGCTTCTCATCTTTGGTCGTATAATCATTATTAACTTGACTGATGACCAACTTCGAATCTCCAAAGACTTTAAGGTTCTTGATTCTCCATTGAATTGATATCTTTAGACCAATGACCAGTGCTTCATATGCAGCTATGTTGTTGGTGCATGGGAAGTTAAGTCTGAAAGACTTTGGAATTGTATCATGATATAGAGTGATAAGCACTATCCCTACCCCCACACCATGGTTCGTGCACGGTCCATCAAAATAAATTTGCCATACCTCGATCGCCGGTTGTAGTTTCATAATAGATTCATCAGGAAAGTCAGAAATAATAGGTTGATGGTCCTGAATGGGTGCCTCTGCTATTTGATCCACGATCACTTGTCCTTTGATGGAATTTCTATCTATGTACTCAATGTCGAACTCACTCAAGATCATTACCCACTTCGCCAGTCGTCCAGTGAGCATTGCTTTACTTAGGAGGTACTTTAAAGGATCAATATGTGCGATCAACTTTGTTTGGTGACTCAACATATAATGTCTCAGCTTCTGGGAAGTGAAGACGACTGCAAGGCATGAATTTTCAATTGGTGTATAGTTGAGCTCATATCCTACCAATGTTCTTCTTAGATAGTAGATGGCCCTTTCTTTACCTGTGTCATCATGTTGTGCCAAGAGTACACCTAATGCTGACTCCGTTGCTGAGATATATAAAAGAAATAGTCTACCTTGTACTGGTGGCACCAATATATGAGACTTTAGAAGGTAGTCCTTGAAGACTTGGAATGCATGTTTGCATTGCTCTGTCCATATGAATTTGATGTCTTTGTGCAGTAGATGTTGGAATGGGTGGCACTTGTCTGCTAGCTGAGCTATGAAGCGCCTGATTGATTGGATCCTTCCTTGTCACCCTCTTAGTTGTCTTAGGTTTGATGGTGCAGGCATGTCCAATATCGCTTTGACTTTCGCTGGGTCCACTTCGATTCCTCTATGTGACACTATGAACCCCAGTAGCTTTCCTGCTGTAACACCGAATGCACATTTCTTTGGGTTTAGACGGACCTTGAATTCCTACATTCTATCAAAGATTGGTCCCAATACTTATAGATGATCCTTGCAAAGTATTGACTTGGCTAGTATGTTATCCACATAATCTTCCATTGTTTTGTGGATGAGATCATGAAATATAGTTGTCATAGCCCTTTGATATGTTGCTCCAACATTATTTAGACCAAATGGCATGACATTCCAACAATATGTGCCCCAAGGACATGTGAAAGTTGTTTTGTGTTGGTCCTCTTGTGTGATCCTTATTTGATTATACCCTGAAAAGCCATCCATGAGTGATAGCATTTGATGTCCAGCAGTTAGATCTACTATCATATCAATGTTGGGTAAAGGAAAGTCATCTTTGGGACAAGCTATGTTGAGATCCTTGAAGTCTGTGAAAATCTGTATCTGACCACTGTGCTTTGTAACTGGTACCAAGTTAGATATCCAGTCTGCGTATGGTATAGGTCTTATGAACTTAGCATCCAGGAGCTTTTTAAACTCTGCCTTGACTAGCAATGCAACATGGGGATGTATCTTTCTCAGCTTCTTCTTGATAGGTTTGGCGTTGGGTAGCAATGGGAGATGGTGTAGTACTAGTTCTAGATCCAACCCTGGCATATCCGAGTAGGACCATGCAAAATTGATTATCGTTGCCTTGAATAAACTGATGAAATGTTCTCTCTCCTCAAGGGTGAGTGATTTTTCCAAGTATATGTTATTTGGGTTCTTGTCATCTCCCAAATTGACTTCCTATGTTTCTTCTGCTAGTAATGCTAATTTCTCCTCTGTCAAGGGGAGGAGTTCCTTCTTTCCATCTTCTAGTGCCTTAGTGAGGTTTTCACTAGAAGATACGTCTTGTTTTAGCTTTTTATCATTCTTTTGTTCTTTTTTCTTTTGTGGACTGGAAAGAGGAGTTGCCCCCCCGAAATATGCCACTCTGTCGAGGTCAATTGAGAAACCTGCCTTGTGGTCTCCTAAGGGAATGCCTTCCCTAAGTCCCATGAAATCAACAATAGCCTCATCATTCTCGAAGATATCTAAATCAGGGGGTCCTTGTTGATCCCACTCTATGAGCTATGGGTGTACAAGACAGATACTTTTATGGTTGTTTGACTCTGGTTGACTGAAAGGGACTACATATATGGTTGCTACAAAACTGGACTGTGATGTGGACGCACCAGTTGAGGTTTGATAAATGACATGCTTATCTATGCAGGGTTGTTCAGTAATGGTCAGTTGGTCAAATAAGTCTTCTAGGTTTATGATAGTGTCTGACCGAGGGGAATAATCTGGGCTTAACGGTTCAGAGTCATGAAAGGATCTCCACTCATACTCGTGGGAGTTAGTCTCAATAGAACGCTCATCAGATGTCTCACTTCCTTCGTTATCTTCAATTGCTATATGGAGGTCTATTCGGGTTTGTGTGGTTCCCTCTTCGGCGGGCAACAACTATTCTAATATGTTACTTATCAAGACATGTTCTGTGTTGTGCCCCCAGTGCATCTCTGCTATTTGTTCTTGATCGACTTGGATCTCTTGGATCACCGGACGTGTTCCTAGTTTCCCATAGCCCAACCCTCTTGTGTTTCTCTGGGTTGGCAGGAGAGACAATTCTATTATGTCTTGTTGTCTTGCCCCCAGCCCAGTTGTACCATCGTACCCAAATCTTTGTAACATTGTGTAACCATTACCATAGTTTGACAGGGGTAGTGGTGGTTGGATTGTCTCTGGTGGGTCTTGGTATAACCAGGTACTGATGTCTTGTTCAAATGGCTTTTCTTCTGCTATTTCTCCCCATCGGACAAAGGTTTTGGGTGGACATCTGAATAGAACAGCCTGCGGATTTTCTGTTGTAATAACAGTTTGTGGCATGCCATAAGTTCTTGGGCTTTGAGGCATGTACATGATGGTGAAAGCCTCTTCATACCTATACTCACCACAGCCTTTGTCGGTGATGGATATTTTTCTTGCTTTCCATGTGATATCCTTAAGATTTGAATCTGAAGAGGCGGCAACACTTGCATTTTGGTTAATGGCTATCTTTCCTGTTGTCTGCATGACATCCTTGGGATTCGAATCTAAAGAGGATGGGATGCTAGCATTTTGTTTGATGGTACCTGGTTATCAGTGTTGATTTGGACCGCATTACAATATTGGAAAGGATTAGGATCTCCCTCTATGATGATTTCCTCTCCCTAGTGTGGGAACTTGATGCATTGATGGTATGTCAAAGGTATGACTTGCATTTCATATATCCAGGGTCTCCCTAGTAGCATGTTGTATCCCAACTCAAGGTCTAAGATTTGGAAGGGAGTATTTTTTACCACTGGACTGATACGGACAGGTAGAATGATAATACCTTTAGATGACTATTCCTCTTCATCATAAGCTCTGATATTTATCCTCCTTGTGACATCAATGCTTGATTCTGAATAGCCCAGTTGCTTGATTAACTTTAGAGTACATATGTTTAACCTAGCTCCACCATCAACAAGGACTCTATGGATAGCGCTTTTGTAGACCTGGACAAGTAAGTGCAAAGGATCATTATGCAGGGGTTTATGCGGCGGCACATCATGGTCTGTGAATGTGGCATGTTTGTTAGCAGCTATATGGTTGACCATCATTTGGAAGCTCTCGAGTGTTATGTCCCTTGGGACAGTTGCATTCTGAAGGGCTTATTCAAGTGCCAGTTTATACTGTGGAGATATGCGCAATAGGTCAAACATGGAGATCTAGGCAGGTGTGCGCTTTAGTTGGTCTACTATGCTTGTTTATGGATCTCAGTTTGTTTTAGGATTGGCCGATATAGTAGACAAGGATGGTACTCCTTGAGAGATGACTCTGGCGCGACGCATTGTTACAACACATTTTTTACCTTGGTCTTTGATAGTGATCGTAGCCACATGGCTATCTGAAGGATTGAGGCAATTGATAACATTATCACTATTGGCATATGTATAGTTGACTTGTTTTGCTGGTCCACCAGACTCGAAAGCTTTTCCCTTGTTGTGATCACAAAAGGTATCATTGAAAATAGTGTGATCAGTTGTGCCTTTGATTTGGGTATTTGTCACATCGATGGTCCCTGTGTCAATCAGGTCTTGGATAGCATGTTTCAATCGGTAACAATTGGATGTTTTATGTTTTTCACCCGATGGAACTCGTAGAAGTCCTTGTCATTATACCACCTTGGTTTGTTTTAATCTTGTTCAAAGTCCCTGATTTCTGGGAGAGTGATAGTGTTTGATTGTATCAACTTGCGTAAAGATAATTCTATCATCTCTCCCAATGGTGTGAAATCTCGTTGCTAGAATTGAAATCGTGGTCTGTGTTGATTCTGTTGTTGACTGTTTGACACAGCGGCCGCTTGTACACGAGGAGGTTAGTTTTGGATGTATGCTTGTTGAGTGGGCCCTATGGGTTTTTGGTTGGCCACAGGTGTGTCTTGCAGTGACACCTTGGGTTGTGCATAGTTGACTATCTTCACATCATTGACACCATCGCTAGTGACATTTTTGTTTTTGTTCCACCACTTAGCTTTGTCTGTTGCATTTTTGTTTGTATTCATTTGTGTGGGATCTGAAAGGATTCCTCATTTGACTAAGTTCTTCTCACAACGAACTCCTTTTTCGATGAGTTGTGTGAAGTTCAGAGCTAACTGTAACTCTGTTGTGAATGACATGTCTGGAATTAGATTTTCAACAAACATGACTATTAAGTCTTGTTCGGGCACATCATATGTTATGCGGTTTTCTATATTCCTCCATCTCTGTAGGAACTTCACAAAATACTCCATCCTTCTGTTTGATATCGCAAAGGTCCTTGATGTTGACCTTGCACTCAATGTTAAGATGGAAGTGAGCTATCAAATTTTCAGCGAGTTCACCCCAAGACTGAATGTCATGAGGTAAATAAGAGAACCATTCCATTACTGGTCTGGCCAAGCTTTGTGGGAACAGTTGCATTAAATATGTTTCATCATGGCTGACTTCGACGCAACTAGCAAAAAACTCTCAGATATGTTCAATAGGGTTGGTATTGCCCCTATATTTGTTGAATTTAGGTACCGAGAAGTGATTTGGGAACGAAGACATGTGAAGAGAATGGTCAAAGGGGTATGGGTATAAATCCTCTGTGGTGTAGGATTTAGTTTTCCCCTGATTTTGCATATCCATCATTTGGGTTTGAAGGGTTTGCACTTGTTGCATTAACATGTCTGTTTGATATTAAGGTTGATGTGTGAGGATGTTCCTCTGTGCTATAGTGGGTATGAGGTTGTGCCTCTGTGTCCCTTGAACAGGAACATAGGATTTCATCCTAGGGATTTGATATTGGTTTCCCACCGAGTGATTTGGAAATGGGGGCACATGAGTATCCATGGTGGGTTTTGATGCGTTTGATGTTGTGATTGAAACTGGGGTTGATACTGCTACTGCTGAGGTTGGGGTTGAAGCTGGGGTTGTTGTTGATGAGTTTGGAATTGAGGCAACTGAAGTTGGGATTGCTACTATAGGGGTTGGATTTGAGGCAACTGAAGCTAGGGTTAATGTTGCGGGGGTTGGAATTGAGGCAACTAAAGCTGGGATTTCTATTGCAGGGGTTGGATTTGAGGCAACTGAAGCTGGGGTTGTTGTTACGGGGGTTGGAATTGAGGCAACTGAAGCTGGGGTTGCTGTTGCGGGGGTTGAGTTGATGTCATAATGGGAAAAGGTGTAGCCTTGGGAGGGCATTGACTGTAAGTTGTACCTGCAAAGATGGATCACTGTGGGCATGAAGTATTGATCCCAAGACTAGTATCAGTTAACTGTAGCAGCGACATAGTTTCAGAATAGTTGATGTTTAGTGTAGCTTGAGATCTTGATTGTCCTGGCCATGAGACCAAAGGTGGAGGCATACTAGTGACCATGGGTGCACTTAGTTGCGATCTTGTCATGCTTTGAGTGGAAGATGTGTTGGCCTGGGTCAGGTCATTGGTTTGACTGGGTATAGTCTGCATTGATGTAGGTAAGAACAATGGTGGAAATATTTGAGGCACAACAGGTAGTATCTGAGGAGGTTGAGTAGTGTTTTGACCTACGAGAGGGTTTTCGGGCCATATAGTCGATACATTGAATTCAGCGGGGAGTTTGACTCCCTTCTTTATTAGCATGGCTAAGTAACATTCAGGGTTCCTCTCTACAATAGCGTCAACTACTTTTGTGGAGTAAGCATCTTGCTCCACATCTTCAAGCTCTACTTCTGTGATATCTTGGAAAAAGGCTGCCCCACGGGGTTGTTCAATGAATAGAGAAGAACTGGTATTCACGAAAGGATCGTTCTTTTGCTCTGTTTCCCAAGCAGGGAATCTATTGATATATGACTCATCAGGTTGAGTTCTAGTCTTAGACCTTGTGTAAGGGCCTCCATGAGGTGTTTGAGATATAGTGTGGTCCAGGTTTTGTAACTAAAACAAGTGATATAAAGCAAACAAGGAAGAAGATCCTTTTTGAGGAAGTTCATGTTATGTTTTGGACAAGGGTAATTCTAAGGACAGATTTTGATATAACTTGATCTCAAAGTGGTGATGATAAAAAGATAAGATTTTCCGACTTTTTCCTTGGACAAAGTCACTTTGATAAAGATGATGATGTTTGATATGATGAGATCAAGGTATTTCGAGTCTTAGCTTTCGAACTAACAATGTTTTTGACAATAATCATGCTTTACAGAGAAGGGGTAATCTTTAATGTTTAGAGATTCACACAATGTTCTTCGTGTTTTCCTGGGATAGACACTAGTTTTGGACACCAAATGAAGATTTCTTTCAAGTTTTTTAGGCCAAAACAAGAATAAAGTATCTCTGGTCAATTGTGGTACAACTCCACCGATTGCGGTAAAGTAAATGGTCGATTGCGGTAGTTTATCACTGATTGCGGTAATAAAAATGATGTTTGTAGCAATAAACAAGTTAATTGCAGAAGACTTCCTTCAATAACGGCATAATGCAGGCAATTGAGGTAAATGAGAAACAGTCTTTAAAAAGGACCAAAAGATGGGTACCACTGCTTGACAATTTTGAAATTTTTGGAACAATGCTTCTGATTTGCAGGACAGTTGACGTTGACAACCCTAGACTTTAACACTTTTGACTCGTTTTGACAGTTTGGATGTTTTTTTTTGCATTTTCAAAAACTGATCAAAGGAATAAACACGACAGACACTGTGTTTTGAAGAATGAAGACTAAAAATGTGTATGTTCTACAAATTTTTCAAGTTGCAAGGTTATCACGAGATCTCAACAATGAACAGTCAGATTCATCTAGATAAATGGCTTCAGAATACAATGTTATAGGCCCAATGCTTGAATATCCATTAGCTCACACAATAATTGTCATGCTACTAGGACACGAAGATCCATGACGTAGGTGCCCGTGTTTTTTCCATTTCCAGGTATTGTTTTCGTGGAGTGAAGATCTCTTTCACTACACAAATACCGTGGGACACACATGTTGGGAATCTTGGGGGAAATTCTGCAACCCCTTGCATTATAATAAGGTACCTGTTCAGAGGTAAAACAGGTTGGCCTCTAATTAGTCAAGGTTGTAGTAAGGGTCTATGGTGTCTCTCCAATCGGTTTGTACGTGCATGACTCACTTAAGAGCCTAGTTGATCACGCTGGCTCCTTAGGGATATTCACCCAATCCAGACTATCACCAACACGCCTCACCTGAGCTTGGCTAGATAAGACAAAACTTTGGTTCGCGCCTTGTTTATATACCGATCAGAAGGATTACCGATTTAAGGTCGTTCTCCGAGGAAGAAGCGCATTCCCCGGACAGGCCTTTCTAAAAAAATATAAAGGTTTTTAATCTAACAGATTGTGCAAGTGCACCCAAAACTCAAGACACAAGGTAAATTGATTAAGCTCCAAAGTTTGAAATGTGAACTAAGCTACACCACCATACAAGAAAAAGTGTTCAATTTTAAGCCCAAAAGTAGGTGTTGATTGTTTGTTCAATTTTAATGCACCAATTTGAGAGATTTTTTGCCTTTGTTCAATTTTAATCCCCACGTCAATTTTAAGCCCAAATCTGAAATGTGAGATGTGAGATGTTTGGCAAGCACTGTTCTTTTTGAACCCAAATCGACAAGTGAATTCCTTTTAGTTTGCTTTGTTTAAATAGGTTAGTATCAAAAAGGATTTTTGCCAAAATGAGAGTATACGTAACTTTGAAGCAATAAATGACACTTACCAACAACTTACCTTCCTGTTCGCGGGAATTCGTCGTCCTGCAGAAAAATAAAGAAAGTATCAGATTTTCAGATAACAAGATGAAGAATTTGGCCCTGATGAGAAATCTTGCAGGAGATTGCGGTAATGCACAGGCAATTGTGGTAAATAACAGGCGACTTTGATTTAGAAATATCAATTGCGGCAAATAACTTTCAGTTGCGGTAATGCATAATCGATTGCAGTCTGGATCGGTCAATTGCAATATGGATCTATCAATTGCGGTACACTTTTTCTGATTGTGGTACCAGTAGATCAATTGCAGAAAATTGTAGAAAAGACAAAGACCCAGAAGACGACAGAAAATAAATGCAAAAACCTACAATTGATTGCAGTATTAAACCAGTCGATTGTGGCACAATTTTGTCGATTGCGGCAGAGTACCAGCAATTGCGAAATAACACAAATATCGAAAAAAATATAGTTTTTTAGATTTGCAGCTGTACGGACGTGGTTGATCAATTATGTTTGTCGTCTGCAAGAGATATTTGGGATGTTTGATTCACGTCGGGTTCACCAAAATGTATGCCTCTTCTTCGTGATTCATGGTTCCCAAGCTTTCCAAAGGCAAGGGTTAGTAGCAAAGGTTTCACAAATGATATAAATCAAGTACACAATAACTACTAAAACGAATAACTTTGAAACATAACCAATAAAATATACAAGCACAAGAAAGGAAAACAAATAAATGCAATCCCCGAAGCGCTTGAAGCTTCTATTGTCTCTCTCTACTCCTTCCGAAACGTTGTTCTTGATGCTCGATATTGGCGGGGCAGCGTCTATGACTTGAGAAGTGTCAAGAATTTGCTAATTGAACGAGTGTGTGATCGCAAGATGGCTTGAATGCTAGAACCAAACTGACATAGTAATGGCTCACAAGAGCTTGAAATCGTGGATCCTTAAAATGGTTATGAAGGGTTTATTATATAGGAATTGGAGATGAAATGAATGGTTGAGGTCAATCCCAGAGATAGGGAGATGAATGGTTGAGATTAAAAGGAACTGGAGAAGCCATCAGTAAACTCCACCTCTTCAATTGGTAAAGAGGAGATAGAGTTTGGTTGACTGAAGAGGTAATTGTGAGT
>MU227060.1:0-15039 GCA_018584345.1 Thuja plicata
GGGAAGTCGATCCCCATCCTTCACCTCTTTGAGCATCACCCAGAGCCAATGAGACTCAAAAAACTACACAGTTAAATCCAAGTAGAATTAAAAAAAAATCAATCGGTAAATTTTTTTTTAAAAAAAAATAGAGAAATGGTCGAAATTTAAACCAATCTTGTTTTACTTTCCACCAAAATGTTGGTCACAATTTCGACGGAATCAGAGGTTCGTTTCCACGAAATATTGGTCAGAATTGCGACCAATGCCTTGGTGGAAAGCAAAGCATCCATGTCGAAATCTCTAGAACCGGTGGTCGACATTTCGACCACTTATTGGTCAGAAGTTTCCACCATATATTGGTCAAAATTTTGACTGCTTATTGGTCGGAAGTTTCCACCATATATTGGTCAGAATTTCAACCACTTATTGGTCAGAAGTTTCCACCATATATTGGTCGAAATTTCGACAATATATTGGTCGGAAGTTTCCACCATATATTGGTCGGAATTTCGATAATATATTGGTCGGAATTTTCCACCATATATTAGTCAAAATTTTGACAATATATTGGTCGGAATTTTCCACCATATATTAGTCAAAATTTCGACCATATATTGGTCGGAAGTTTCCACCATATATTGGTCAAAATTTCAACCATATATTGGTTGGAAGTTTCCATCAAATTGAGTGAGAGTAATAGTCGAAATTGCGACCTTTATGTTGGTCGAAATTGCGACTACTAACAAAAAAGTCAAAATTTTGACAAAAAAAGGCCGACGAACGGTTTGGTCAAAGTTTGGTCGTGCATTCGACTAATTACTGTCAAAATTTTGACCAATTATCGTCGAAATTTGAGCTCAAATTTACTAGTGACCCATGACAACTATGATACCTAGCACATCAATCCAACCGGCCTTTAGCACACACACCCAATCATATACAATTGCCCAAGGGGGGATCATTCCATCAAAACCCTAGTGGAGGACCTCCTAATCAACACCCTAGTGATACGAAAACCAATTTTCAAGGAGGACCTTCCAAATAAAACCCTAGTGAATGAACACCAATTTTCAAGGGCCCTCCTCTAATCAAATCCCAAGTGGACAAAATGTCAGAACAACACCACAATTTCATCACACAAATCCTTTTTCTCAACCAAATTTGACATTCATATATTTCATGCCTCAGGATGTGTCCACACATGTCCTTACCTATGCACATACATCAAAGGTGAACCCATGATACCAACATACACGTAGAATCAAACATCCACATGTCAGTATCAAAACCCATCTGTGGATCCTAATTTTGGTTCCAATGCGCACATTCCTTTGACACATACTAAGGTATTAGCATAATAGGTGCAAAACCTTCAACAATAAATGTCGATTATGAAGAATAGTGACATGAATAAAATGTACATCATAGGATACTTATGTCCTTATCCTTTTGACAAATTTTTGTACATGCCACCCTTTTCTCCTAATTTTGAAACGCCTAAATTTGACAGATATAAGGAGAAATGAGACCCACGAGACCATATTAGAGAATTCTTCATGGCTTGTATAGAGGTTTCCCATAATGACACTTACTTAATGTGCCTCTTTCCAAAAAATCTTAGTGGTCCAACCATGGAATGGTTCTCATGTTTTCCACTAGGGATAATTATTATGGATCAAATTGGCATAATTTTTTCAATCTCCAACTATTCTCACAACATTTTCACTAAATTCACAATAATGGATCTATGCAACACCAAACAAGGAAATGGAAAACCTTTTTCCATCCTTCTTAAAACATTGGAGGAACATGGCTAGAGTAAAGAACCATTTCACATTCTTGAAAAAGACAAGATTATAATGTTCATTGAGAATTTCCAACTTGACATGACGTGCATTTTACACTCCCAAAACAGACAAATGTTTTGAAGTCACTGAACAAGGCATAAAAGTAAAAAGGGGACTCATTGCTAAAGGACAACTCAAACTCAATAAAGAGACCAATGGGAGCAACCAACATAATCAAATCCAATGGAAAATCTAAATATTGGTCTCGAAATAAAAATGTCACCAATGATGGTGATCTGAATTATGAATTAGATTACAATACCTGGTGTGATACATGCGGTATTGTCAATTTAAATGTAAAAAAAAACCAGAAGACTAAAAACAGAATTGCAAGCCAAAAAGTGATCCATTCTATTCAAAATTCAAGTTTATACAAATATTATGGATCCCAAGGATCATTCTAATACCTTGGAAATGAAATGAAGAGTCACCATAATGTTTATTACAAATAAACTTATTAAAACTACCAAAAATTAAAAAAAACTATATAAAAATTTAGGTCTACTTGGAGATGGAATAACTTTCTAGTCCTAGGTTTGATTTGTGAAACCTTTGCTTCATTGGAAAGATAATCAAAATTTGTAGATCCAAAATTGGGAAGTATAGCAAAGATCTGCCCAAAAATTCCCTGAAGACCTTCAAAAATGCAGTTACTGAGACATACAAAATACTGAAAAAATTAGATTTTAATATTTCCCAATTCCATCCTAATCATTCCTCCCCCCTTGAGAGGAAATGGGCCCCATTTCACTAACCTACTACAACAAATGAGTAAATTGTGCTTCAATTTGTTCCTTAGTTAACCGCCTGCCTTGATGAGGATGCTAACCAACTTGAACCACCCGATAAAGAGGAATTTTCTGATTAATCAAAGTCTTTAAAATGACTTTAGTAACATGGTCACAATGGACTGGAATAGTAGTAGATAATTCTGTAGCTTGAATGTGTTCAGTAGCTTGGGAAATGTCCAACAAAGGAGGAAAATAGGGTCTCAACAATTCCACATTGAGAACTGGATGCAGGGCCAAGAAGGATGGAAAATTAAGTTCAAAAGCATTCTCACCTACTTGCTTCACAATAATATATGGGCCATAACAAAGAGGACGAAGCTTCCTATTTGGTCTGTGAAGGCTCTCTTTCTGAAGATGTAACCATACCTTGTCACCAACCTCAAAGTGATGAGGAGTTCTATGTTTATCATGCCTTTCCTTATACTTCTGATTACTCTGCTCCAAAATCTCATGAACTTGCTGCTGTAGGTGTCTAATGTTATCAATGAATTTTTCTTCTTTATCTACCTCCTTGTCAGTATTCAATAAAGTATCAAATTGTAAAACTGGCAGTGCTACATCCATAGGTGCCAATGGTTGATACCCAAGACAAACCTCAAATGGACTATGCCCTGTAGTACTATGGAGTGCACGGTTGTAACTGTGTTGCACATAGGGTAAGATTTCATGCCATGTGCGAGGATGTTTTGAATGATGCATCCGTAGGATATGAATGATCATTCAATTCACCACTTCTGTCTGCCCATCTGTTTGGGGATGGAATGATGTGGACTTTGTCAACTTTGTGTCCATTTTATCCCATAGTGCAGACCAAAATTTGCTGATGAACCTGCTATCCCTATCATAAATAATGCTTTTGGGCAAACCAAAATGAACCCAAACATGTTCAAAAAATAACTTGGAAGTCTCTTCTGTAGAAATCATATTTTTACATGCTACCGTGATAGCCATTTTAGAAAACCTATCTACCACAACATACATAGAATCATGCCCCCACCTGGTAGTTGGAAGACTAGACATAAAATCCATTGAAATAGACTGCCATGGCTTATCAGGAATAGGTAATGGTAAGTATAGACCCAACTTACTGTTTGCGGGCTTTGCAATTGCACAGGCTGCACAAGATTGTATATATGAAATTATATCCTGCTTCATTTTTTGCCAATAGAAATGATTTTGAAGGATAGCAATAGTCTTACCAATACCAAAATGTCCTGCAACACAACTATAGTGAGCTTCCCATGTCATTTTATTTCGTTCCTTAGTGGGTACACATATATGACCAACATGGCAGAGCAACCCATCCTGCAAGTGAAAATCAGAGACACACTTTCCTTCTACCAAATTACTATAGATGTTAGCAAAATCAGGGTCAATACCATATAGTTGTTCCCATGTGGATGATTGATGACTACATGAATCCCGCACCATTGTCAAACCTACAATTGGAGGCCTACTCAAACAATCTGCCACTTTGTTACTGCTTCATTTTTTATGAGGAATGTTGAGGTGAAATTGTTGTAGATAAGCTGACCACCTTTGATGTCTGTCATTCTGCAACTTCCCTTGTGTTTGTAAGAATTGAAGAGGTTTATGGTCTGTATGTATAATAGTTTCCTTTCCTAGTATATAATGTTTCCATTGTTTGTAGGTTTGAACAATAGCATACAACTCCTTGTCATAGGTGGGGTACCTATGTACCGTATTAGAAATTTTTTCTTTGTGATAGGAAACAAGATGCCCATGTTGTGTGAGTACTGCACCAATAGCATAATCAGAAGCATCGATTTCTATCTCAAATGATTGTTGTAGATTTGGGAGAACCAGTACTGGTGTTGAACATAATATTTTCTTTAACTCTTCAAATGCTTGTTTCTTTGTCTCTGTCCACTAAAATTTTTCTTGTGCTCCACCCCTTAGTGATTGACTGAGAGGCCATGATATATGTGAGAAACCAAAAACAAATCTGCGATAGAAGTTGGCTAAGCCCAAGAAGCTGCGAAGCTCTGTGAAAGTTTTAGGAGATGGCCAATCTCTGATTATTTGAATCTTTACTGGGTAAACATGAACACCCTTAGTATCAATGATATACCCTAAGTATTGAATACTCTGCATACCAGAAGAGAAATTCTCAATGTTGGCATAAAGTTTATGTTTTTGCAGAGTTGAAAGCACTTGTTCAACATGTTGCAAATGCTTAGAACAAGTCTTGCTAAAGATGAGTATGCCATCCAAATAAAAAACCACAAAAGAATTAATGAATGGTCTAAGAACATCATTCATTAGCCTCATAAATGTTTTCGAGGTATTTGTTAGGCCAAAAGGCACAACCAACCATTTAAACAAACCTTCCTTAGATTTAAATGCAGTCTTCACCCTATGGACGAATATGTCCTTTCTGAATCAACTCTTGAATTTGTCTCTTGATTTCATCATTTTCCAAAACTGACCTTCTATATATTGGCTCATGTGGTAGTGGTGTGCTTGGGATTAAATCAATAGAGTGCTTGACTTGACAATGTGTTGGAACTCCCATCGGTGATTTAAACACACTATGCTATTCTTTCAAAATTTTATCCATCTGATTTTGTTGATTTGCTATTATGGCTACCTTAGCATGTGTATTAAGGACAACTGACTTTGTTTATTCAGGGTGAACCATGAGAAGAACAAAATGTCCAGTTTGAGCAATCAAACATTTACATTGTTTATCACTAATTAGAGAAGCAATTTGTATTGGACATACCTCTAGTATTCGAAACCTCTTCCCACCAAGCTTGATTGTAACACTATGTGGTCTGGATTCATACACTCCATGCCTCTGATACATGTAAGGTTTCCCCAACAAGACATCACATACATCCAGTGGTGCTACATCACATACCACTTCATCCTTGAAAGGCTTGATTGAATATGGAAGATGAAACTATTGATTTATTTGAATATCTTGTCCCTCATTTACCCATCCCATAGAGTATGGATGTGGGTGTCTTGTCACTTTCAAATTCAATCTTTTGATTGTCTCCCTAGATATCAAATTATTTTGGCTCTCACTATCAACAATAAAATGTAGAGGCTTTCCATCAACCCACATCTGTGAATGAAAAGTCTCTCTTCATCTTCACGATGCATTACTTTAGCAGTTGCAACTATGGCATATGGGTCTACTTCTATGACATAATCGTTCTCCTTTTGCTCGGAAGGATCTATTGGTGATGATTCAGATTCAACATCCTCTCCTTGTATTTCTGTCATGAGATTTTTGATAATTCGACAATCCTTTGTATTATTTGTTGGGGACTTATACATCTCGCACCCCATGCATGTATTTTCCTGTGTCTTTTTTGTAGCCCACCATGTGTTCTTAGCTGAGTTTGAGTGAGGTTCCTTGGTCACCTTTTTTCCCGTAGATTTATTGTCACCTTTAACCTTTGGCTTATTATTTGCAAAGCAGTCCCTCTTCTCTTTTTGCTTGAATTTCTCTTCAATTTTTGTAGCATTTTTATAGGTAGTTACCAATGTCTCAATATTCAAAAATTCCATCTCTGTTTGAATATACCTATGAAGTCCACTACAATATTTTAGAATTCGATGCTTCTCTGAATCCTGAATACCAAGTTTTGCTGAAAGTGAATGGAATGTGTTCGTGTAATATTGCACAGTTTAATCCCTCTTCTGTCAAAGAAAATGCCATTCTATGTATTTTTGTTCATATACATCCTCAGGAAAGTATGCTTCTTTTATGTATTCCACAAATTCTCCCCATGTGGGCTTGTTATCAAGAGATATTTCCAAGCCATTTTCATCAGATAATTCTCATTCTTTATTTGCTAATTTGGCTTCCCAGGAACATTTCACATGGGTTTCATCTTTGAGGAGAGCAAACGTTATTTTTTCTGCATCTAAGAAATTGTTTACAGAAAAGTATCTATCCAATTTTGATATCCAGTTATCAACAACTTCAGCATCAACTTTTCCTTCAAAATTTGAGATGTCAAAATTTACCTGCAGTTTGAAAGGGGTATTTCCATGAAATGTTGTTCTTGATTCAGAGGGTTGTTAATTCTGTAGAAGGAGTGAAAATTGACTCATCATCTCCTCTTGTTGCTTATTTAAAGCCTCTTCCACCAACTGCTTAATTTTATCGTCTGACATCTTTGATTATGTGCACCTTAAAGGTGGATATTGTGACAAATCTTGTGTATCCAATCCTAATCTTTGTTAGGAGGACCTTGTGTAAATTGGAATAAAGGAGCATTCCAGCTTTGATATCACTGATATGAATTATGAATCAAATTACAATACCTGGTGTGATACTTGCGATATAGTTAATTTCAATATAAAAAAAAAAACCAGAAAACTAACAATAGAATTGCAAGCCAAAAAGTGATCCAGTCTATTCAAAATTTGAGTTTATACAAATATGATGGATCCCAAGGGTCACTAAAATAACTTGTAAATGAAATGAAGAGTCACCATAATGTTTATTACAAATAAACTTATTAAAACTACCAAAAATTTCAAAAAAACTATATAAAAATTTAGGCTTACTTGGAGAAGGCATAACTTTCTAGTCCTAGGTCCGATTTGCAAACCGTTTGCTTCATTGGAAAGATAATCAAAATTTGTAGACCCAAAATTGGGAAGTATATCAAATATCTTCCTATAAATTCCTTGAAGACCTTCAAAAATATAGTTTACTGAGATATACAAAATACTGAAAAAATTAGATTTCAGTATTTCCCAATTCCATCCTGATCAGATGGTGTTGTTGATGTCAAGGATATTCATAGTGCACAACCCGTATTATGTCTATAATGAGAACCACCCCCTAACATGGTCAATACCAAAAATAATGCCTCCCATAATTATAATCAATCAGCCAATGTGACAAATGAACAACAACACGTACGAAGGAGACAAAACCCATGACACACTTTCACACCTCTCATTGAACACTTGAGGTAGTCCTAAAAATATTGATCCAACCTAATGCTATTACTTTACGAGAAGTGCAAAACTATGATATTTGTCCTTTTAAACCAAAATGGTACAATTAAAATGATTTTTGCAAATATCATCATACGAAGGGACATATAACTGCCAAGCATTTCCAACTTAAGCACATTGTCCAATGCCTAATAGAAAGGGAAGAGATTGAAGTTTAGAATAATCCCTGAATGGATAATAAAGATCATACCATTTTTAAGAATCCTGTCCATAATCACAATAAAGGTTAAGTCTCCAGTTATAGATAACATAATAAGGAGAAGTATGCCTACAAATCACATACAGATGTTGTCAATCATATCTATCATGACACTAATCACATTGTCCATACCATAACTGAACAAAGTAAGAATCCTGATTGTGCAGTCACTACTAAAATATCCAAGATTATAGTCCAAAGACTTCCCTATAAGTCACATATCCCATCAACCAATCAATACAATATCTTTGATCAATTAAAAAACACTTCCGCACAAATTTCCATATTTGAACTATTGTGCATATCGCCCAATCACAAAGCAGAACTTGATAAAGCCTTGCAAGAGTCATCTGTTCCAAATGACATAGACATCAAAAATTTTAGGCCATGGTGGGGCATATCTAAACTATATACCATGCTACATTTACAAAGTGTGATCTACCTACCCACAAGATCTTCCATAATGATCCACTCCATCTTAAGGTATATGTCCATAAGCATAAAATAAGACATGTCTTAGTAAACGATTCAATAGGTCTTAATATTTGTACCCTAAAATTAGTTGAAATATTGAGATTCTCTGAGACTTGTGTAGATCCCACTAAAATAATATTTATACGAGCATATGACAATGTAGAACACCCTTCAAAAGGCACCATCACTTTACTTATCAAAATTGGACCAATCACACATGAGACCACATTTCAAGTACTTGATCTCAAGCTCGGGTATAATATAATTCTTGGTATACCTTTGATACATGTTATGAAAGTCATCCCATCCACATACCACCAATCCTTAAAATTCCCCTATAATAGGCCAGGAATTATAATCCCAACCGATAGATATCCATTTTTATATTGCACCAACCTAAAAGGACCAATTGCTAACCAGGTTTCTATCAACCAAGCCGCTTCCACATTGTCACCTTTTAACTATGTTAACCCACCTACCTTGTCCAAATATCTCACTCCACCCACTTACCTATCTGAGCTCAAGACCAATGTCCAGGACGAAGGTTGTGGAGAATACACATACACTGACTCCTTTTGTGTGGAAAATTTTCCTATCTCACCATGAACACATGGAGAAATGAGAAGATCACTAATGTGAAAGAAAAAGATCATAATCATATATGAGCTACCCATGGGATTTACCATGTGGAGAGAGATAAATGAAGAATTCTTAGAACAATATGTGTTAGATTGTCTTTATAGAGATGAGGAACCTCCTCCCATAACACTTCCTATACACGAGTACGAGAGAGGCTATACCATAATGAAAAAAAAGAGGGTATAATGGGCATATTAGTCTTGGAATGAAAAATCAAAGAGTCATAGAACCAATACTACCTAAGCCTAATGCAAGACATAGAGGTCTAGGGTATCAATCAATGGAAGAAAGAACCATAGATACTTAGTTACCTCACATAAAGGACACTTGTTCTTAGGAAGATATCAAGAAAAATAAGGAGGACCATTATGAAATTGATTCAAATGACTATGAGTGGGACACCCCTCACACCTCTAGCACTTATGGACTAAACCATGTCTTTGCCAATTTTAAATCCTTATCCTTACAAAGAAAATCTACAAATAGATGTGCTTGGCTATAAACCTTTTGGAACCCATCAAAAACATCCAAATTATCTCCATCTGAATCTCGTGAATTTGTCTCTGAATCCCATATAAACACCCTTACAATCATTTCCATATCCTACGCTGAAATAAATGATAACATTTCCTTAGTGTACCATAATCTTATAGACCGAGAACAATAAAATCCATCAAGCTTAGATCCATTCAAGAAAAATGAAGCTATCATTGAGTTCATGGGACTTTGAAGTAATATTCCATTGGAGGACCATAAGCCTGGCTTTACTATTGATCCTTACTATGCAACATACTTTGGAGAGTCATTTTCAACTTCAAGTCAAAAAAATGAAAAAAATTGATAAAAATGAAACACCTCTCAGTGAAAACTGGAAGTCACCTATTGATTGTAAAATAATAATAAAAAAGAAGTATGTTCTAGTGGAAATATTCTTGAGGTGCGAGACGATAGAATATTGGACATACTTCCCATTAATCAAGAAAGATCTCCATTTCTTGTAGAACATACACAAGAAATAAACCTTGGCACTAAAGAAACTAAGATAATCATACACCTTGAAGTATCACTCTCTCCTAAGGAAAGGGAATAGTTAATTCACTTTTTTAAAGAGAGACAAATCAACTTTGCATGGTCTTCTGTTTATATGCTAGGGCTTGATCTAGAATTTGTCCTACACCATGTACCACTCAATTCAGGGGAAAAACTGGTTAAACAAAAACTATGGAAAATGCATCCAAAGGTTGCCTTGCTTGTAAAATTTGAGCTTAAATTTTTTTTATATTGGGTTTCATCCAAGCTATAGACTATGTAGAGTAGATATCAAGTTTAGTACCAGTCACTAAACTATCTGGGGGCATTAGAAAATGCACCAACTTCAAATACCTCAACAAAGCATTCCCAAAAGACAACTTTCATTTCCAAACATTGATATAATAGTAGACTTGATATCAAACTATGAAATGCTGTCATTGATGGATGGATTTTCAAGATATAACCATATCAGAATTTCTCTTGAAGGCCAACATAAGATAATGCTCACCTATCAAAGAGAAATTACTATGATTTGTCATGATTTTATGCATGACATCATGGAAGGCTACGTGGATGATATATTATCAAAATAAATTACTAGAGATATGCACATAAATATCCTAACATTAATCTTTGATAGACTGGAAGTATACAAAGTCAAGCTAAATCCTAAGAAATGCATCTTTGGATTTCCATTAGGAAAATTCTAGACTTCATTGTATCTCATCATGGAATAAAGGTGATTCCAGAAAAGGTAAAATAGATAATTGAGATGCCTCCTCCCAAGAATATTAGTCAACTAAGGAGCCTCCAATGGAGAATAAAATCAATACAAAGGTTTACAGCACAACTGGAAGACAAATGTCATCCTTTTCCATACTACTTCACAAAGGTGTCCCATTTAAATAGGAAGAGCCATGTCAAGAATAATTTCAATCAATCAAGGATCATCTTCTCTCAGATCCTATTTTAATATCACCAAGAGAAGGGAAGCCTTTGATCCTCTACATATAAAAACAACATCTCTAGGTGTCCTTCTAGGACAACACGACTTTGAAGGCAGGGATAGGGCCATTTAATACATCAATAGAACACTAATAAGATATAAATTGATTTTTTATACCATTGAATGAGCATGTCTAGCCATATTTTTTTCCTCTAAAAAATTTAGACACTATATGATTAGTTATAAGACATTACTCAGCCAAGATCGACCCACTCAAGTACCTCCTCAATAAAGCATCACTCATTGGGAGATCACCTAAATGGGTTATGATCCTAAGTGAATTTGATATAGAGTATATTGATAGAAGACCAATGAAAGGGACACTTAATATGAGATCATTTGGTTGATGCACCTATTATAGCAACTCACCCCATTTTTTAAAACTTTCCACATGAAATACACCTACACAATGACATTTATATTTTAGGGGTCATACACACATAAGGGATCTGATGCACGAATATTGTTTATCATGCCTCAAGGTGAATTCATCCCTCGATCTTATAGGATCAACTTGTGTATACTACAAAAATTGTAGAATATGCAGCTCTTCTCATAGGGCTCATGATAGTTGTTCATTCTAAGATTAAAGAATTGCATATTTGTGGAGATTCACAATTAATCATAAAGCAAGTTAATGATGACTGCATGAATAAAGATGAAAATTTGATACCTTAAAAGACAATGGTAGATGAATTCAAGAAATAATTTGAACACCTTATCTTTGATTAGATTCCAAGAATATAAATGAAGGCAGTCGATGCAATGGCAATAGTGGGATCTTTACTAGATATTCCAAACGATTTCATGTATTATGAGTTCTTAGTAGAGAAATATACGGTCCCCTTATCTTAGTTTGTGTGAAATTTTTGAACCTAGTTCCCCTTATTACCATGAAATTTATTCCTATTTGCATGGCCAATTCTTACTCCCTGACTTGTTTCGTGACCAACAAATTTTTTTTATTAGGCAAGCTTCCCAATATTTTATCATTGATGACACCCTTTATAGGAAGAGCCTAAATGAAACCCTCCTCATATGTCTTGATTAAAAAATGACCCTAAGTGAGGTACAAAAAAGTAGTTGTGGCTCTCATTCTAGTGGCACTATTATGGAAAATAAGCTCCTAAGGATTGGGTATTATTTTCCTACCATATAAAAAGATGCCAAAAATGTCAAATACACAGAGATCCAATACACACACTAATTCAATAATTGTAGCCAATCACATCTCTATGGATATTTTCATAGTGGGGACTCAAAATCATTGGAAACATCCATCCCTCATCCTCCAATAGTCATAATTTCATAATCACTGCCACTGAGTATTTCATGAAGTAGACAAAAGCTATTCCCATGACCTATAAATCTAGTAGACAAATATCCAAGTTCATCCTTAATTACATCATTTTTCGGTATGGAGTCCCTCTTTTTATAGTCACAAAGAATGGTATTCCATTTAAAAATCAAGATGTACAAGAACTCTATGACAAGTTTCACATCCAAAACCACTTTACCTTATGATATAACCTGCAAAGTGATAGTCAAGATGTGGCCTCTAATAAAACCATATTGAAAATCCTTAAGTATACTGTCAATGACGTTGGTCATGACTGAAACCTCTGACTCAATATTTCCTTATGGGCATACCATAATGACATACATACATCCACTATGGCCATGACATATTCCTTGGTCTACAAAACATAAGCAATTTTACCAATAGAGGTTGAATTACCTTCTTTACATGTATCATTGCAGAATATTATTTTAGAGGAATACTACCGGGTATCTAGGCTACAAGAGCTTGAACTCCTTGATGATAAATGTCAAAATGACCTTAATCATTTAAAATCCTATTAGAATCGTCTCCAAAAAATCTATAACAAGAAGGTTAGTGTTAGATTCTTTGAAATAGGAGACCTGGTATTAATGAAAAATTAAAGGAACTTAGTTGACAAAGAGAAACTAGGAAAGTTTGAATTGAATTAGGTTGGGCCTTACATTGTTACATAAAATTTTGGTTCATGTGCTTATTAGTTATCTATGCCTAAGGGTGATCCATCACCAGATCCTATAAAAATATTTCATTTGCGCAAGTTCTATACATGACTCTCAAACAATCCTTTTAAAAAAATGTCCTGAAAAAATACAAAAAATTTGAAAAAAGTAAAAAATACAAAAAGAAAAATTAAAAAGAAAAAAATTGTCACTTAGGTGAAAACCTAGAAAACATGCATCTTATGTGACACCAAAAAAATATAAATGTTTGACAAATAAGTCATCCTATGGTGAAAACCACTTTGGTGGCGCTTGGGGCAAGTACCTTGATGAAAAACTGGCAACATACGACATGTGTAAAGATTTATGCTCCACTATCTATTGTCATTCTATCTAATCTAATTGATTTCTCATAATCATACATCCATCCATTGCATCCACTTCCATAAAAATCTTGTCATACCATCTAGGGCTTGGAATTTATTAGTCTTTTTTCAACTCACATCTTTCATGAGTCAAGTCCATCATGCCTTCCATAAGTCAAGTCCATCATGTCCTTATGAGTCAATCCATCATGCTATCCACAAGTTAGTCCATCATGCCAATCTCATAATAATTTTTCCCATGTCTATACTGGGGACACACTTATGTCATGCTTTCTAAAAGTCTTGAAAAAATCCAAAAAAATTATAAAAAGTCCTTAAAAATGCAAAAAATCGTAAAAAGTCTTAAAAATAAAAAAGCCATCAAAAATATAAAAACAATATTGTATTTCTCATCATCAATAAAAAAAATCATTTAGCTATGATAGACATTGAACAAATGCCAAATGCAGTACAATTTTGAGGTTCACAAATCACATATCAATTGACAAACTAATCAGCTAGTCCTCAATCAAATTGATCACATTGTCTTATCTATCAATCAATTATTATCAATCTTTTTTTTTTAATATGGTGACCATTGTTAGAATAACTGAGGGGGGGGGGGGGGGGGGGAATCAATTNGTGACCATTGTTAGAATAACTGAGGGGGGGGGGGAGGGGGGGAATCAATTAGAATTAGTTTCCTTGCAAATTATCCTACAGTCCCAAATTTCTCCAGATGTATACCGAAACAAATTCAAACATATAATTCAACTCGGTGAAAATGTATTCTGTAATCTTAAACTTTCATCAATAGTGTTTACCAAATATCAGTAAATTAATACTATGATTACCAATCTAAGTCAATAAAATAAAGTGTAAAGTAAAATAAAAATCCACAACATTCATGCACATTGACACATATATTTGTAACGAGGAAACCTTGCTAAGGGAAAAACCACCTGGGACCAGTAACCCAAAATATTTTCACTCTTCTGAAGTGAGCTCGGTGAAGAGGCAACCCTGTTAAAGTTTACAATGCACAGTGTTAAATGTGACCTGGTTAGAGGATTTAAAACTAATAGTTATCTCTTTACCATGCATTCACTATGGGGTCAACAAGAAAACACTCAACATTCTCTGAATGTTATAATAACGACTTCACTGTCCTAATCGGTTAAGATATTTGTCTGTAACAATAGTTTAAATGACACAGTAATGATTTGATTCAAATACATTTCTAATTTGCATATATTTAGATCTATGATAAGTACATAATACCTTTGATCAATTTGTTCACTTCAGTTCATCTCATACTTCATACTTGTTCTGCTCTTTCCTCTGTCGCTCGGTTATGTCTGCAGAAAACTCTCGGTTCTACCTTTAACCAGTTTGATTAGTCATGCATAAAATCACATGTATGCACATCTTCACATCTTCCATTTTTCTTCACATCTTCCTAAGTGGTGGGATTTTTGCCTCTTAATCATAGCCTTTTATTTTTTCCTCTTAATCTCAACCGTTCACTTTCCTATATAAGGAAACCTCTCCTCATTTTGATATATCTCTTTTTCATAGTATTGTTATGCTGCAGGTTTGGAGAGCAATTTTGGAGGAGGATTTGAGCACTCAAGCTTGGATATTGCAACTTCTCTCTTCTTGTCTTCTTCTTGCATCCATGGCTATTCATGTA
>MU227060.1:22048-33548 GCA_018584345.1 Thuja plicata
GATAGAATAGATGGATGTGAAGACAACTTTCCTTCATGGTGATTTGGAGGAAGAGATTTATATGTCACAGCTTGAGCACTACATTGTTAAAGGTAAAGAATCCTTAGTTTGCAGATTAAAGAAATCTTTATATGGTTTGAAGCAATCTCCTAGGATGTGGTACCTTAAGTTTGATGCCTTTGTGTTGTCAATTATATTTGTAAGATCAAAATCAGATCATTGTGTTTATTTCATAGTTGAAAATGATTGTCTTCTTATTGTTGCATTATATGTGCATGATATGTTGCTGTTTGGGAAGGGTAAGGGTATGATTTCTAATTTTAAATCTTAGTTGTTAGCACAGTTTGAGATGAAAGATATTGGGGTAGAAAGGTACATCTTGGGTATGGAAATCAGTAGAGACAGGTCTAATAGAAAACTTTGGTTGAGTCAGAGTAAGTATGTGAAGTCTGTGTTGGACAGGTTCAGCATGGCAGATTGTAGACCACTATGTGTTCCTATTTTAGTGGGAACAAAGTTATATGTAGATGATTGTCCAAAATATCCTAGTGAGGTGGAGGACATGAGTAGAGTACCTTATGCTAGTGCAATTGGCATTCTTATGTATGCTATGGTCTGTACTAGACCAGAAATTGCCCAAGTAGTGGGAGTCCTGAGTCCATTTATGGCCAACCCTGGATGGGTACATTGGGATGCAGTTAAGCGAGTATTCATATATTTGAGGGGTACATCAAATTACTCCATATGTTACCATGGTAACTCTTCTGGATCTTTGCATTTAGTTTTTATTCATGGGTTTGTGGATTCAGATTGGGCAGGTGATATTAACAGCAGGAGATCCACCAGTGCTTATGTGTTCACTATGTTTGGTGGTGCCATCAGTTGGATAAGTAAGAGACAACCCATGGTTGCTTTGTCCACTACAGAAGCTGAGTACATGGCTGCTACTCATGCTTGTAAGGAAGCCATTTGGCTTAAGAGATTATTTTATGATGTTGATGTTGATGCATAACAGATTACTATTTGGTGTGACAGTCAGAGCGCTATTTGCCTTGCGAAGAATCCAACTTTCCATGCCAGAACGAAGCACATTGATGTGCAATTTCACTTTGTGAGAGAAATGGTGGAAGATGGAAAGGTAAATTTGGAGAAGGTAGATATTGTGAAGAATGTTGTAGATGCATTAATGAAACCAGTGGGCACTGTGAAGTTCAGACGGTGTTCGGAGTCTATGGGCCTTTTGGCCTATAGCGGTTAGTTCCTGTTATGTTCCTATTGCTCTTACAAGGTGTTCAACAAGTGGATGAATGTTAGGAATAAGGTGTCTCAACCTTGGATAATTCCTATTCTTATTATTTGTTTTGTAAAATGTATTTCTTGAAAATAATGTAATTAAGTGTGAGTGTACATGTCTAGTTGGCATGTTGATGTGTCACTCCACTTGATGTGTCGGCATCTTGAATTGTGTGTAAGGAGATCATGGATGAAATGGTTATGATAAATTCCTATGACACGTAAGAGCTATTTCTAAAAGATTCAATGATGGGTGAAGACATGCAATGACATGTGGAAACTGATAAAGTTGAGTATTGTACACTCTTCCACAATCGTAAAAACCCTAATATGACTATCTTTGGAAGCTACCCTAAAAAGGAAAGCGCATGATATAAGCATTTTTTAGGGTTGCAGACAGATATAGGAAAATAGTGTATTGTTGGTATGATCTAGTACTACTGGATTTGTCTTGGAGTGTTGATTGTCTCCTAAAAGAACTTGCATTGCAAGTGTGTTGTAACCGTTGTGTTGAAGATAATACATTGTGCAGGTTTTGGAGTGCTGGGGTTTTTTACCAAAAGGTTTCCCCCAGTGTAAATCATTGTGTCATTCTCTATTTTCTGTATGCATGGTATATGGCTACAATATCATTGTTAAAGTAGTTAATGAATCTGAAATTGTAAGGATTTAAAAGAATTTGCACAATACTTTCCTTTAGAGATTAGTGTAGGAAGCTGTTTCCACACCTGAGTTTCCTTACAAGGTGAAGAAGGGTTTCTAGACATTATCATCATAGGATAAAAACCCCTTCTAGGAACTCAAGGCCATCTTTACAATGTGCTTGTTATGGTTCACAATATGGGGGTATTATCTCAAACTTTGATCGTACCTCCCAAGATTTCATGCAAATGCAACAAGAACCACTTTTTCAAAAGTATGTGGAGAAATATGTGGAGCAAAACAAGGATAAGTTCCTAGAGAGTGTAATCAACAAGGGTTCTAGAGTCCCTTAAAACTTTGATGTGGATAGAAAAATCAAGAAGCAAGGTCCATCTCAAGATGATAAGCTCAATGAAATGCAAAGAACAATAGACCAGATGTCTGCACCTAATAATTCTTTCTCATTGGACTTGATTTGTCCCAATCCTTTTGATAAGAGTGTTGGCATGAAATAATTTCCTATAAAGGTTGAAATTCCTCAATATGACAAATATGATTGGAGTGGAGATCCACATGATCATGTGCGCTAGTTTTATACCACAATTTTTGAGTTCCATCAAGACGATTCATACCTTATGAGGTTGTTCCCATGAAGTCTTAAGGGACAAGAAATGGAATGGTTTACTAAGATAACTCCTCTTGTTAAGACTTTCAAAGAGCTTGTTCACAGATTTGTTCAACACTTTGCATACAATGTTTCAAGATCTATCACTTTGTTGAACTTATGTTGCTTAAAGCAGAATCAAGGAGAATCCTTTGTTACCTTCTTGCAAAGGTGGAGACAACAATGCTCTTGCTATTCTAGAACTATTCATGATAATGAAAATATTGATATTCTTGTTAGTAATTTGGTCCCCAAAATGTGGTATGAGGTTAAGAAAATGGTTTTTGATTCATTTGGCACCATGGTTGAGACTGCATGTAGAATCGAGGATGTTTTAAGAGAACAAGGAGTTTTGACTAAACATGGAAATAACAACAACAATGGTCAAAACAACAACAACTCTAACAAGGATAAATGGAAGAAGCAATATTGGAATAGAAACAAACAAGTGGTTAATGATGGAGTTGTGGATTCCTCCCAACCTAAAGATCAACCTGTGCTCCACTTATCTAGTAATGTTCAAGCTGTGAAGCTCAATACATCCACTCAACAAGAAAGTAAGCCAAGCTACCAAGATAAGCCTAAGGGTGAAAAGTGTCAATTTACAAAATTTGGTGAATCTTATGAGGAAATTTTCAATAAACTTATTGCTAACAATATTATACGTCCTCTAGATGCTGCGAATTTTTGTATACCTACAGTTAAACCACATTGGTGGAGGGAGAAGGCCTATTGAATATTTCATAATGGTATTGGACATGACATTGAACATTGTTGGAAACTCAGGTATATCATTCAAGATCTCATTGAGAGTAACCAAATTAAAATATATGGATTGAACACCAACGCTGACCATAAGGCATTCAAGGAACCTTTGCCCAAATATGAAAAGGGGGAAACCTCTAAAGTTAAGAATGGCAAAGCTGAGATCAACTATACATACACAAATGCAGAAAATGTTATCAATATGCTTGAATTTGTTGAAGAGAATGTTAACATGATAAGTGGAAGAGATGCTTATGGTTATGATCTGGATGAGGATTCTCCTCCTATTTTCGATAAAGAACCTGTTATGGTGCTAAGGGGTCCCAACTCTAGAAGGTCATCTAAAGCCCTTAATGCTGTTACCCAAAGTCAAGGTCTCATTGTCATTAGAGGACCCAATTCAAACCAATCTAGTAAACCTAAGCAAGTGGCATCCAAGTCTATCACCTTGAAACCAACTGTTAATCCTAAATTGAACTACAATCTTGTTGATCAGTTAAAAAGAACCCCCGCTTAGATTTCGATCTTTGAGCTCTTAGAGTTTTCTCCAAGACATAAACAAATCCTTGAAAATGCTTTGCGTACGACAAATGTCCCCAACAACTTAGATATTGATCAATTCCAGAATATGGTTAATCACATTGCTAGCCCTCATTACCTTACATTTTCAGAAGATGATGATAAATATTTGAGCCATCCACACAATCTTGCCCTTCATATTGAGGTCATGATCCATAGAACCCATGTTAGGCACGTGTTGATAGATGGGGGTGCTGGGCTTAATATTTGTTCTTTTAGTCTTTTGAAAGAATTGGGTTATTCTAAAGAGGTTATAGATACCAGAAAAAAGATTACTATCAAAGCCTATGAAGAGGCAGAAAGAAGTTCCAAGGGGTTGGCCATCCTTCCTATTAGGATTGGCCCTTTTCAAAAGGATATTTTATTTCAAATAGTTGATGCTGGACCCCTTGCGTATAATATCTTACTTGGTAGACCATGGATTCATGACATGCAAGCAGTGCCATCTACCTACCATCAATGTGTTAAGTTCCCCTACAATGGAATAGAGATTTGTATACCTGGGGATAACACTTTATCTGTTAATTGAATTTTAGTAGGGGCTCATGTTTCCCTCAATAGAGAAGCAGAAGATTTTGGTGCTACTTTAGCCGAATGCAAAGACAATCTTAAAATGATAGACCTTGGTATGGGGGGGTATCAACTCAACTCCCTCACAACATTACCAGTTTCACCTCGGTCTTATGGCAAGCCTTCATCAGAGAAGAAACCTTCCTCTTCAGCTATGACTTTATTTGGCAAATTTTTGGAATCAACAGTGCCTATTCAAGATGAGAAAGAGGAAACATTTGTTAGAGATTGGATCTGTAGAGAAGAAAAATATATGCACAATGAGAACCTCTCTCCCTCTCCTAAGACTTATGGAAGAGGATATAATTTTGTCAAGAAGATGGGCTATCGTGGATATGGCCCTCTTAATCACAATTTGGATGCTAGGTCCGAACCTCTTGATCATGCTAAATTTGGACGCAAGTCTAAGAAACTAGTTGGCCTAGGATTTGAAAATTGCAACAAGCGTAGTAATCCTCTCTTTGAAAAGTTGGATAGTGACGATGAAATAGAGTATGTACCTAATTTGACAAATCAACAAGATATGTGTGAGGATTGGGTCCCTTCCATTCTCCTTTGGGGAGATTCAGATATTTCCATCACCCGTGCATCGGTTGCAACTTTAGAACAAGAGCCAAATATAGAGGATCCTTTGAGAGTGCGTCAATGGAAGAATCTTGTTTGTTTAATGGAGAGAGAAAGTGCTACTTTTGATAAAACTGGACCTTCTACATCACAATGTCCCAAAACTTCATGGTGTAAGCGTCCTAGTTGTAGTTCATATACCAATTCTAATGAGTATGAATGGGACTCTTTTTCAGAGCCCTCCACAATTGATAGAGATATTGATGTTGTTCACACTTTTAGTTCTCCACTTGAGGTAACCAATAAGTCACATGTAGGATTAGAGGTTTTGAACCCACAAGTTTCCTTAGTGGATGATTCTTCGCTTGTTAGGACGAATCTTGATTTGGGTAGCTTAGAGGGATACTTGACAGAATTTGACTCTTCAGTCACCAACGATAATATCATTCATATTTATAGCCTTAAACCAATCATTCACTTACCTCTTGTTCATCCTGACCTTATTGATTGGTCCCAATGCTATCAAGAACCTGAGGTCTTGACGTTCCAAAATGATTATGAGATAGCTTGTTATCTAAATGCCATTGAACCCATAGTCTCTTCCACCAGTGAACCGGCTACCAGTATGACAGAACCAAACATCAAGTACCTTAGTCACAAGATAAAAATAAAATAAAATCAAAAGAATAGGTGTTTTGATGGTGAAAACCACTATGTGGCGGTGTCAAAACCAAAAAAATTAAAAAGAAATGATGTATCCAAGGGTGAAAACCTCTCTGAAGCACCTAAGGATGAGGTACTTGATTGTCTCCCTAGATATTTTCAAGATCAATCTTCAGTGCTTATTGAGCCAACACAAGGGGTTAATTTGGGTATAGATGAGGCTCCACAAATAGTACACTTGGCTGAGTCCTTATCACCAACAGAAAAAGAAGCCTACACTAAGTTCTTACAAACCAAGATCAATTTTGCATGGACTTATTTAGATATGCCAGGATTGGACATAAATCTTATCATGCATCACTTATCTATAGCTCCAAATGTCAAACCAGTTAAACAAAAATTGAGAAAGATGCATCCTCACATAGCTCTTCTAGTCAAAGATGAATTGGAGAAACTCCTTGGTGCAAAATTTATAAAAGCTATTGCCTATGCTGAATGGATATCAAACATTGTACGAGTTTCCAAACATGATAAATCCATTCAAGTTTGCATAGATTTTAGAGATCTCAATAGAGCATGCCCAAAGGATGATTTTCCACTCCCCAATATAGACATGATAGTGGACATGATTGTGGGTTATGAGATTTATTCTTTGATGGATGGTTTTTCCAGGTACAATCAAATTAAGATAGCTCCTAAAGATCAAGAAAAGAATGCATTCACTTGTGCATGGGGTACCTATTGTTGAAATGTTATGCCTTTTGGATTAAAAATGCAGGAGCCACCTATCAATGAGCTATGACAACTATTTTTCATGACACGATGCACAAAAATATGGAAGATTATGTTGATGACACCTTGGCCAAATCTAAAGAAAGAGATACAAACTTAGATGATTTGGAAGTCATTCTAGATTGCATGGAACAATTTCAACTAAGGTTAAATCCTAAAATGTGTGCATTTGGAGTCACCTCTGGAAAACTACTTGGATTCATCATTTCAGCAAAAGGAATAGAGGTGGACCCTGAAAAATTTCAAGCAATCATAGATATGCCACCTCCTAAAAACATTAGTCAAATGAGGAGTCTTCAAGGACGTCTTCAATCTATAAGGAGATTTATTTCACAACTGGAAAATAGAGCTCAACCTTTCAACAAGAACTTACACAAAGGAGTCAAATGTGTTTGGAATGAGGATTGTCAAAAGAACATAGATCAAATCAAGAAGTACTTGGCAAATCCTCCTATTTTAATGCCTCCTATCCCAGGAAAACCACTTATTTTATACATTTCAGCGACAAAATCTTCCTTGGGGGCATTACTAGCTCAACTTGATAAAAATGGGAAAGAAAGAGAAATATACTACATCAGCCGTACTCTTGTTTCATATGAGGTTAATTACACTAGCATTGAAAAAGCTTGTCTTGCCGTTGTGTTTGCTTCCCAAAATTTGCGACATTACATGCTTACGCACATGATACACCTCATAGAAAAAATAGATCCACTCAAATATTTGCTAAGTAAGGCTGCCCTCATGGGTAGATTTTCTAAATGGATGATGATACTTTCAGAGTTTGACATAGAGTACATTGAGTGAAAATAAATCAAAGGATAGGCCATAGAAGATCAATTGGCTGATTTCCAATTACAAGATAATTCACCTATTCAAGTTGACTTCCCAGATGAGCACCTCATGTATATTACTAGAAGAAAATGGAAGATGTTCTTTGATGGATCTTTTATGCAAAATGGTTCCGGAGCTATTTTTTTTTTTGTTTCTCCGCATGGGTACACGATTCCTAAGTCTTAAAAATTATTGTTCCCATGTACAAACAATATTGTTGAGTATGAAGCTTTAACAAATGGACTTAAGATGGCCATAGAATGGAGAATCATAGAGTTACACATCTATGGGGATTCATAGCTGATAATCAAAAAAGTTAATGATGAATACCAAACAAAACATGAGAAAATGGTACTTTACAAGAAAATGATTGATTCCTTGAAGAGAAACTTCACATTTGTCACATTTCAGAAAATCCCTAGAGTAGAAAACAAAGCAGCTGATGCTATGGCTACACTTGCTTCACTCCTTCAGCTAGAGCAACATGAATTGAGATTTGAATTCCTGGTGGAAGAGATACATCATCCTATTTTCAACTCCCAAGAAAGCCATGTTATTTGTACCCTTGTTGGTCGCGAGTCATCCTGTTATGGTGCCATTTACTCATACCTTTGTGATGGCATTATACCTGAAACCTTTAACCGATCTGAATGTCAAAACCTTACCCGAAATGCCTCTTGCCATTCCCTTATCGCTGGTGATTTGTATAGGAGGGGTGTAGATGGAACAATTATTAGATGCTTAGAAAAGGAAGAATCTGACCAAGCGTTAGTTGAAATTCATAAGGGCATCCATGGGGGACATTCCAATGGTCTTTCCATGGCTCGAAGGTTGCTTAGGGTGGGGTACTATTGTCCCATGATGCAGATTGATGCAGTAGCTTTTGCAAAGTCATGTGAAAAGTTTTAAAAACATGGTAACTTGATACATGCTCCAGGAAGGGAGCTCATTCCTTCTATATCTCATTGGCCATTTCAGCACTAGGCCTTTGACCTTTTTGGGCAGATTCATCCTAACTCATCAGGTGGACACAAGTTTATTATCACTTCTACTGATTAATTTACTAAATGGGTAGAAGCTATCCCACTTTCTGTTTCCTCAGGTAAGAAAGTATCTCTATTCATTCTGAACGATATCATTTGTTGATATGGAGTGCCTTCTGAGATTATCACTAACAATAAAGGCCAGTTTAAAAATAAGGACCTTAAACAACTCTGCAAGAAATTCAAGATTAAACAACATTGGTCCTCCATTTACTTCCCGCAAGGAAATGGTCAAGCAGAGGCATCAAACAAGACCATTCTTAAAATTTTGCATAGAACAGTCTGTAAGAATGGTAGAGATTGGCATTTACAAATAAATCCAGCTTTTTGGGCCTATAGAACGAGTATTCATACTCCTACTGGGGCAAATCCTTTCACCCTTGCATATGGCCCTGAAGTAGTGTTATCTTTGGAGGATGATATTCCTTCACTTCGAGTCTCTCTCCATGGTCTAGTTACATATGAAGACTACCGCGCTATGAGACTTCAAGAGTTAGAACTTCTAGATGAAAAATGTCAAGAATCATTTGACCATATGAGGGTCTATCAAAAGCGCATGTCCAAAGCCTTCAACAAAAAGGTTCACCCTAGAGAATTCCAAGTAGGATATCTTTTCCTACGTGAAAATCCTAAGAGTCAACATCATAGAGATCAAAAGGGAAAATTTGAACCTAATTGTCTTGGACCTTATATTATTACAGTAGCTTTTGGGACAGGTGCTTATTTACTGTCTACAGAAGAGGGAGAGCAACTCCCTGATCCTATCATTGCCTTGCACCTGAAGAAGTTCTATCCATGATGCCCGTTTAGTCTGGGGGCATCCTTTATACATAATTATTGATCCTAAAAAAATCCAAAAAAATGATATATTGTCAAAAATTCTAAAAATCAGAAAATGTCCTGAAAAAATGATCATCTTAGTGAAAAACTAGCAATAGGCGCTTTGATGTATCTTCAAAAAAAATTATATATTCCAAAAATACAAAAAATTCAAAAAAATGGAAAAAGTGCCTTGGTGAAAACCTGGAAATAGGCGCCTTGGTAGCAAAAATTCAAAAATTCAAAAAAAAAGTCCTGAAAAAAAAAGAAGAAAAAATTGAAAAAAATAAAAATGAAAAAATTTGTAAGAAAATCCAAGTGGTGAAAACCTGGAAACAGATGCTACTTGAGGCCTTTGCACCCCTATTTCTTAGTGCACGTCCTTGACACTTATCCTATCTCCATCATGCCTTGTCCTTGTTGCCTTGGTCTAGAATTGGTCTTTGTCTTTTTCTAGGGGGCATACCTATGTTAGCTTTGGTCTCTTGGATGCGTTATTCTTTAGGACATCTCACAAATGGTATTTTTCAGCACCACCTCAACTGTATTTTTCAATACAACCCTTGACATCGAGTGTTTTTCAACACTTATCGGTTTGGTCTTACCCCATTTTGTCATGTGATTTTACCTTCTTGCAAGCATTCGATCCTTATCCTCAGAACTCAGTATCAGTTAACACACTTAAATTTTTAAATGCAACACTTAATGCTTGAGCTATGTCATGATCTTTTCTTTGTGTGCCCACTGTTATTGATTTTTTTTGAGTGTTCTTGTCTCATAAGTCTCTCTGGGATGCATAGCTAGAGGACTTGGGGCATGTTTTTATTTGCTTCCTGCTTTATGCTTAACTATTTTTGCACAACTGTTTTGCTGGTCATCCTGGCCTCTATGCCTTGATGCGAGCATGATTTTTCTATATTAAATTGGGTAAGCTAACATCACAGTCATCTTGACCTTTATGTCTTTGATACTTATGTTATAATCTTTCCACATTCCAATCCGATATAAATCACATTCATATCTTCATAGTTGCGCTTGTGACTGGTGATGATTGTGTGATTTTTTGATGTCTATTGATAATGGCCCAATGATGAAAATAAGTTCCTTAACATTCTCTAATGAATGATGAACATAAATTCCTATGTTACAGTTGCTCTATTGCAAGTACACCTTTGCATTTTCATGTAGCTTGCATTGTTAGACTTCATGTTAATTTGCATTTTTAGGCTGCATTATGAGTTTTCTGGGGTTTCCTTCATCTTTCTTGTGGACTCTTAATCAATTGTGATCACGTTATGATCTTCATTTTGTTATCTTCTTTCATCATCTCAATCAAAATTTTCTATCTTAAACAATTGATTGATTTTGGGACATTCTCTCTCTTGAGGCAAATTCTCTTTCTTCTCTCCATTTCTTTCCACCTCTTCCAAACTTCTATCTACCATTTGTTTTCACCCCACTTCTTCTTCTTCTTCTTCTTCTTATTCTTCTTCCCTTCTAATTCAACCTTGGGGCATAATCTTTCGTTCTTGATGAACTACCTTGGTTCTGTGATCTTTATATCTTTCATCTTACATCAAGAACCTTATCTTTAGTTTGATTTGATCAAATTTATCAATTTGTTGTTTCTCCTCTACCTTATTTTGATTTTGATAATGAGGGGGCAGTACCTATCAAACTTCAATCCTTTATTCAGCTTTATCAATCCTATCATTTGTTCCACATGGGGAAACCTTGCTTGAGATTCTTATCTCGGACATGTCAATTACTTATTTACAATGGTGTTGACCTTGTCTTTTTTGCAAATCTGCTTATCTTTGTCCTGATGTCAATTACTTATATACAATGGTATTGATTTCTGTGTTGTTTTGTGATCCCAAATCGATCTCACACTTCAATGGCATTCTTTGACTACAATTAGTCAAAAAGGGGCAAATGTATGCACCCTAAATGGTCGCCTAGACTGTGGGCCCCATTTATCATTTTATCACTTTATCAATTTCCTGAATCAATGCTTTGCAACATTTTCAATTCAAATCAATTTCCTTGATCAAATTGTAATTAATTCAATTATTTCAATATTTCCTAAGGTTTGATCATTTTTTAATTAAAAGATTTAATCTCCATTTTAATTAAATAAAATTCCTCTTATTTAATTAAAAGATTTAATCTCCCTTTTAATTAAATTCATCTTATTTAATTAAATTTCTCCCATTTAATTAAATAAAATTCTTCTAATTTATTTAATTATAAAGAAAACCCCTCTTTTAATTAA
>MU227060.1:33836-60046 GCA_018584345.1 Thuja plicata
GCAATTTTGGAGGAGGATTTGAGCACTCAAGCTTGGATATTGCAACTTCTCTCTTCTTGTCTTCTTCTTGCATCCATGGCTATTCATGTAGATTAAATTCATATTTCCTTTCATAGATTAATATTGCATCCATATTTCCTTTCATAGAATAGTCATGCATTGTTATCATTTAGATTAATTTCCTTTCATGCATTGCAATCATATAGAATAGCTTTCATTTTCATGCATTGAATCTCTCATTTCATGGTGTACTTGCATAGGCACAACTATGTCAATCTGAGGGCCTCCATTACAAACCTTTGCACTCCATAACTAGAGAGCTATGAGTCAATATTTGAGGGCTCATTCTTAAACAACCTTGGATGGAATGACCCATAGAAGTGTGATACATTTTCATCACACGACTAAAGATCAAGGTCAAGTTGTAAACCTTGTATCTAGAGTTATTTGAAAAGCGTGAATCAAGAATAGAGCTAGAAACTAGTATAAATAGATGTTCCATCATTTTTAATTCAAGAGACTTGTAATTATTTGAAAAATGATAGTAGCCATGAAGAACATCTAAGCTAAAGAAGAGAATTCATGCAAAGTTCAGAAACAGATCAAACCAGTTATCAAGAACACAGGAAGGCTATCGACGAGAACACACAAGGTATTACTCAATCACTCAAGGTGATTACATATACATTGTAAGCTATACAGGATCTATTATCAGCAATTAGAGATTGCATTCACTATCAGATCAACATTTATATTGTAGTTGCATTCTAACAAGTGCATCACAACAGAAATCCTTTTGTAGAAGGTGGACTTAACAGTTCTTTGATAAATGTCTTAACAGAGTGCACACCTAACGGTGTTGTAAAAGCTTCAAATGAAGTAGATCCTAACAGGTCTCCAATCCAATACTCCTAACAGGGTAGATCATCAGAAGTGATCAATTGTAAGCCTTTACTGGCTCCCTTCTTATCTGCAGATAGTGAAGTTTTGTGGGTAGATATCCCCACCATAGTTTTTACTTCCTAATAGGAGTTTTCTGTGATATCATATCATGTGTTATGTGTTATTTACTTTCATGTGTGTTTCTTGAATGTTTATACATGTAAAGAACTTATATTATGATTACACATACATAAGCAAAGATGAACAAATAGATAGGAATATACAAATCTAATGACACAAAGCTTAATGGGCCAACCACATAAAATGTTTTAGAGGTATTGATTCACCCCTCCCCTCTCATTACATCATTCCATTAATTCCAATAGTTACATTGGTGGTTTTTTCTCATATTGGGTTTCCACATTAAATCTTGGTATCACCTATGTATATGTTATTTGTTCCATGCTTTATGTTTCAACACTTAATCACTAAAGTATAATTGCATTGGATATGATAAAGATTGCTTTAACACCTGAGTAACAGTGTTATATTATTTAAGACATCTAAGGGACAAGGGATTTGTTTTGGAGTAACTAATTCACCCCTCCCCTCTCAGTTACTTATCTAATTTCCAACAATTGGTATCAGAGCATCAAGTGCTTTCAGAGAAGGTTTCAAGACCCAAGCTAAAGATCATAGATGTCTTATATAAGGGAGATCCCAAAGCTAAACAAAGACAACTTCCTTGTGTGACAAGAGCTGATGAAACTACATCTATCTACTATTGGAGATGCTGGTTTGCAATTTTTGGATAAAAAATATGTGGAACCAACAGGGACTATGACTATGGAATAGATGATGGAACAAAAGCTTCATAACATAATGATGATTGATATAGCTTCTTCACTCAGCTACTCAGAATTTGATGAAGTAAAGGATTTCCCTACAACCTATGATACATGGAGGAAATTACAGGACATTCATGGAGGAGATGCAAATGTAAAGTGAGCCAAAGTAGAAAGTCTCAGAGGACAATTTGACCATATGAAAATGAAAGAAGGAGAAGAAATTACAAGATACAGTGAACGAATCAAGAAGATTGACAATGCCATCAGAGCTGCAGGAGGAATAATTGAAGATACAACAGTGGTCAACAAGGTATTAAGAAATTTACTTCCTATCTATGCTATTAGAGTTTCAGATATTCAAGAAATGAGGTGCAATAAGGATATAACTCTGGATACATTAGTTGGAAGGCTTACAACTTTTGAGCTGGACAACTTTGACAATTATTCTCCTAGCTCTAGAAATATTGAGTCTACATTCAAAGCTAAATTAAACCTTGATAAGAAGGATAGATAATCAAAAGGAAAGCAGATTGAAAGTGATAGTGATGATTAATCTGATGATGAAGATCTAGATATCATTGAAGCATTACTTGCAAGGAGAGCTGCCAAAGGAAAATAAAAATGTAAAATGCCATTGATTTGTTTCTCATGCAATGAGGTTGGTCACATTGTTGTCAAGTGTCTGAACAAAGAAGACAAAGATGAGAAAAAGTTAAACAAGTACAAAGGCAAGAAAAATTTCAATAACTATAAGAGCTATAAGGAAAAAGGTAAGAAGTCTTATTATATTGCTAAGGATTCTGACAGTGATGAAGAAGAAGATGAAATGGTTTATATTGCTATAAAGGATGAGTCATATGAAAAGACAACACTTTTCTCACATATTAGTAAAAATGACAAATGGATAATTGATAGTGGTTGTTTTTATCACATGAATGGTGATAAGACAAAATTTGAACATCTTGAATGCTATGATGGTGGGAGTGTCAGTTTTGGGAATGATGAACCCTGCTATGTGAAAGGAAAAGGTTGCATTTCTCTGACAGAAGGAATCAAATGTGATAATTCTTATTGGGTTGAAGGACTAAGGAGAAATCTACTCAGTATAACACATCTGAACAATATTGGCTTCAAGGTAGAATTCATGAATGGTAAGGCCAAGATCCTGGATGGTAAAGGGAGCCTAGTTGGAACTGGCAAGCAAACAAAAGGTAATCTATTCTATCTTGAACTCACTGAAGGTTCATGATTCATTGCACAAGTAGAAGAAAGTTGGCTATGGCATAAAAGGTTGTGTCATGTAAATTTTGATAATTTGGTAAACATAAGAAAGAACAAGAGAGTTAGAGGTATTCCTATTTTGAAGAAACCCAAGTTAGAAATATGCAAACAATGTCAAATCAGAAAGATGAGCAAGACAAGTTTCAAGAGCAAGAACTACAATACTAATGAAATCTTTGAATTAGTACATACTGACCTTTGTGGACCAATGGAAAAAAAATATATAATAGAGAGAAATATTTTATTCTGTTTGTTGATGATCATTCCAGAATGATGACTGTTATGTTTATCAGAGAAAAATTAGAATCTTTTCAAAAGTTGAAAAGGTATCTTGCAAGAGTTGAAAAGGAAATTGGAAAGAAACTAAAATGTCTAAGATCTGACAGAGGAGGAGAATTCATTTCTAATGAGTTCAATGATTTCTGTAATGAGATAGGAATCAAAATATTGGTATCTTCCCCTGGTACACCACAACAAAATGGAGTAGCAGAAAGAAGAAATAGATCCATTATGGATTGTGCCAAAACCCTAATGATTGAAAAGAATGTTGCTGCCAAATACTGGAAGGAGGCCATCAACACTATAGTGTTCACCTTGAATCAATTTCAACTGAAGAAAGGTAGTAACCAAACACCTTCTAAACTATGGTATGTATATAAACCTAATGTTGATTATTTCAAAGTATTAGGAAGTAAATGTTACATCTTGAAGGAAGCAAGAAATAGAAAACTAGATGCAAAAAATGATGAAGGAATATTCCTAGGTTACTCGTGTAAAATAAAAGCATACAAATGTCTGAATAGTACTACACATAAAGTCATAGAAAGTGTACATGTCAAGATTGACGAATTTGAAGAAAGATGTGAAGAGAAGAACAATAAAGAGCCCGATGACTACAGGAACTTTGTGTATCATGAACCTGATACTATGCCTATGACTCAAGAAATGGTGATTGGACAACAAAACTGTCAACCACTGAATATACTAACACAAACTGTACAACCTGAGTTGCAAACTGTGCAACCTGAGATGTTGGTAGAAGAGACTGAATCACAGACAGAGGGAACTGAGTCTTAGACAAAGGGACCCGAGCCATAGATAGAGGAACCCGAGTCATAGATAGTGGAACCTGAGCATCAGACAGAAGAACATGAAAGAATGTTTGAGAATGATAGACCTAGTGGATCAAGTCTAGAATCAAGACTGAAGGATCCAGTACTTTATAGATATGTTAGAAGGCATCATACACCTAAGAAAATAATGGGAGATTAGATAGAAGGTGTAAGGACAAGGAAAAAAATCAAAGGTACATGTCTACTAAGTGAATTTGAACCTAGAACTATTAAAGATGCATTGAATAATGAAAGTTGGATAGAGGAAATGAATGAAGAAATTGAGCAGATTGAGAAGAACAAAACTTGTACTCTTGTACCTAGGCCAAATGATAAGAATGTGATTTGAACCAAGTGGGTTTTTAGAAATAAGATGAATGAAAATGTTGAAGTTTCTAGAAACAAGGCCAGACTAGTTTGTAAAGGATATGCTCAAGAAGAGGGTATTAATTATGGAGAAAAATTTTCTCCTGTTGCAAGACTTGAAGGAGTCAGAACTCTTCTAGCATATGCTACACATAAAGGATGCAAAGTGTATCAAATGTATGTGAAATCTGCATTTCTGAATGGAATCCTAGAAGAAGAAGTCTACATTGAAAAATCTAAAGGATTTTTTGATCCTAGCAGAAGTAACATGGTTTGAAAGATGCACAAAGCATTGTATGGACTGAAGCAAGTGCCAAGAGCCTGGTATGAAAGATTGCATGGTTGCCTAGTAAATATTGCATTTTAGAGAACCAATGATAATAGTATCCTGTACATCAAAGAAGGACCACAAAATAAAATATTGTTAGCTGAGATATTTGTTGATGAAAGAAAAATCACCAGTGGAGGATCTTTCTTTCTTGGAAAGAGGTTAGTATCTTGGACTAGCAAGAAACATAATTGTATCTCTTAGTCTACAACAGAGGCATAATATGTTGTAGCAATGAACTGTTCAAACTTCATATGGTTCAAGAAGTTGTTGTTAGGAATGAAGGAAGGGGTGAAAGAGACAATTATTATCTACTATGACAACAACAATACCATTAACATTTCAAATAATCCTATGATGCACACCAAAACCAAGCATATAACAATAACGTATCATTTATTGAGGGAATTGGTATAGAATAAAGAAGTAAGGTTGGAATATGTGAGTAATAAAGAACAATTTGCAGACATATTCACCAAACCTTTACCTAAGGATGGATTTTTGTATCTTAGAGGAAAGCAAGGGGTGCTTCCCCTAATTGAATCTTACTAAAATATAGTTTAGCGATGCATCAACCCAAGCCACAGTGAAGATCTATCAGTTGATGCAGGTACATCAGAGCCCATTATAGATGAATTAGTACTTCCAGGTACATTACAACTTTAAAGACAAATAGTATTGAGTATTGGTATCGATACTTAGTATTTATGGAGATGGAGCTTTGGCAGCTATTGTCAAAGAGGGAGAGTTTGCTATAATACATAAGAATAATACAAAAGAGGGAGAGTTTTCTATAATACATAAGAAATTAATTAAGGGAGAGTTCATTACTGATCATAACAGAAAGAGGGAAAGTTTGATGTCAGAGGGAGAAATCTTATCAAAAGACAAAGTTTGATGAAAGAGGGAGTTTTTGGATGAGAATCATAATGAAGCTAAAGAAATTAAAGAAAGTTTTCTGTTGCTCTACAATTCTTTGTATTATGACATGTTGTGTTCACATTAATTCCAAAGAGGTAGATTGTTGAAGAAAATTATTCAATTGTGTATTGTCATTGATGTTACACATATCTATACACTTGTGTATTGATGTTACACAAATGTCTACCTTCAGACTGAGTACAGTTGGTGAATGGAAAGAGTTTTTTAGTGTTGACCAAGATCAGTCAGGTATTGAAGATGTTTAGTTTTGACCGAGTCACTCGAGCAATTCGGTCATGGTCGGGCATTAAAGAAACTCAGTGTTAACCGAGTTGATTATTTAGTGTCATCTGACTAACAGTAGTTTACATTCTATAATTAATTGGTTATATGAGGTTGACTAAATTGTGATTTATTACTTATTTAGAAGTATATTCATGCCGACTAGATAGGGATTATCATATATATGAAAGGTAAAGTTTGGATTGAATGTGATCAAGTGTGTAAAATTTGAAGATAAGCAGAAGTGTGGAATTCTGTGATATGAAGAGTGAAGGTGAAATCATATGGGATTCTGATTGAGTACAAAACACTCAGAGTCACAATAGAATATTTGATCAGTAAGGATCTAGTTATAATCAGAATAGAGATCTGAATCAAAAAGACATTTTCTTACATATACTTTTCAATTCATTTTTACTTTCTAACAATTGTGGCAATGATCTCAAATATCTTAACAATCTTTTTGTAAATCCTCTCACAAGGTAGAATTTCTATGTTGAAGTGTTGAAGACCTCTAACAAGGCCACTCCTCACAGGGTGATTTAAATCCTCTAACAGGGTCACACCTAACAGTGTGTTTTTGTAACTTTTAACAGGGTTGGCTCCTAATAGGGCTCACTTCAGAAGAGTGAAAAATAGTAACTAATTACATTGGTGGTTTTTTCCATATTGGGTTTCCACGTTAAATCTTGGCGTCACCTATGTATATGTTATTTGTTTCATGCTTTACGTTTCAACACTTAATCACTAAAGTATAATTGCATTGGATATCATAAAGATTTCTTTAACACCTGAGTAACAGTGTTATATTGTTTAAGACATCTAAGGAACAAGGATTTAGTTTGGAGTAACTGATTCACCCCTCCCCTCTTAGTTACTTATCTCATTTTCAATAGAACTAACTCCAAAATATCATTAGATGAAAAATTCTTTCTCTTGAAACTAGATTTTGACATCTTACCCATTTGACAATTTTTGCACATTACATGGTCTGGTTTAGTTAAGCTCGATAAGCCTCTAACTTTTATTTTTCTACTAATCTTAACCATGTCAAAATTTACATGAAAAAGTCTTTTATTCCATAACATATATCTTCATTCTTTTCCAATAAGCAAGTAGTTTAAGTTGTGTCAAGATAGAATAGGTTACCTATATATTGTTCACCAGTGCCGATCAATTTTCCTTTTCCATCATAGATTCTTTCTTTTCTATTCTCAAATGCGACTCGGTGTCCTGTGTTATTCAACTATGAAACACTCAAAAGATTATAATTAAGTCCTTTTACTCAATAAGAATTTTCACATCTGATTTGATTGTTCAACATAATATTACCTTTCCCTTTTACTTGACAGGGTGTGTCATTTCCCATTCTTACTGATCCTGCATCATAATGTTCAAGAAATTCAAATTTTCTTTTATCACCAGTCATGTGATCTGTACAACCACTATCAATAACCCAAATGTCATGTTTAATAACTTTAGAGATAAGTGTTGTTTCTACATACCTTTCATCTTCATTTGAATCATCTTTCAAGGCTACAAACACTGTCTCAATATCTTCATCATTGTCAAAACTACTGTCATTAACTTTATCTTCAACAATGTAACAAGATTTCTTACCTTTATCTTTATATTATTGGTTACCTGTTTTGTCATACTGTCGATTTCTTTTGTAGTCTCGATCATCCTTTCTGTCATTAGATCTATCATTTCTATCATCATTATTTTTGTTAGGGCATCTTGCAACAAAATGGCCAATCTCTTTACAGTTAAAACATATCAAAGGTAGTTTACCTTTATATATTCCTTTACCTCTGTGCAATCTTCCAACCATTAAAGCCTCAAGTTCATCAAGTTCCTTGTCATCACTATCACTATCACTGTTATTTCTGATTATGTGTTTGCTACTAGATTTACCAATTTTTAAAGTAGACATAAATATAGACTCCATAGATGCTACAATACTGTTGTCAAAGTTATTCAACTCAAAAGAAATCAATCTTCCAACAAGAATATCAACAATAATGTTATTCCCAGGTGCAACTCTAATTTCATGTATTACAAAGACTCTTATAGAATAAATAGGCAATAGAGTTCTAAGAATCTTACTCACAATAGTGTCTTCATCAATGGTTCCACCAAATCCTCGAATAACATTCACAACTTCTTTAAGTTGGGTACTATACTATGTTATGTTCTCTCCTTCTTTCATTCGTATGTCATCAAACTTTCCACAAAGACTTTCAGCTTCGGCTCTCATTACATTTTCATCTCCTCCATAAACTAGTGTAAGCTGATCCCACATCTTCTTGGCAGTTGTACATGTCTTGATGTCCTTAAATTCTGCATCTGTAAGTTAAGAAGCAATCTCCACCATTATAAGGTTATGTTCATGTTTCTCTTTCATCTGATTAAAAATCAAAGGTCCATAAAGTAGAATGAATTCATTGTCCAGATAATCTGCAATTTTGTCTCCAATTCCTGATAGATATAGTCTCATTCTGCTTTTCCACGTCGAGAAGTTATCCTTGTTCAGCTTAGGTGCATCTCTCTTATACATCTTGTGATATTTAGCTTAAGTCCTTCAAAAGTTTTTTCTAAGCACTGTATGCTATATTAACAATTGTTAGAATAACTAAGAGGGGGGTGAATCAGTTAGAATCTGTTTCCTCAAAATATCCTATAGTCCCAAATTTCTCTAGATGTATACCAAAAAGAATTCAAACATATAATTCAAGTCAGTGAAAATGTACTTTGTAATCTTAAACTTTCATCAATAGTGTTTACCGAATGTCAGTAAATTAATAATGTGATTATCGATCTAGGTCAATAAAATAAAGTGTAAAGTAAAATAAAAATCCACAACATTCATGCACATTGACACAAATTTTTAACGTGGAAACCCTGCTAAGGGAAAAACCACCTGGGACCGGTAACCCTAAATATTTTCACTCTTCTAAAGTGAGATCGGTGAAGATCACACCCTGTTAAAGGTTACAATGCACACTATTAAATCTGACCTGGTCAGAGGATTTAAAACAAAAATTTCTCTCTTGACCATGCATTCACTATGGGGTCAACAAGAAAACACTCGACATTCTCTGAATGTTATAATAAAGACTTCACTATCCTACTCGATTAAAAGAATTATCTGTAACAATGGTTAAAATGATACAGTAATGCTCTGATTCAAATACAACTTTGATTTATAGATATTTAGATCTATGATAAGTACATAATACATCTGATCAATTTGTTCACTTCAGTTCATCTCATACTTCATACTTATTCTGCTCTTTCCTTTGTCGCTCGGCCATGTCTGCAAAAAATGCTCGGTTCTATCTTTAACCAGTTTGATCTATCATGCATAAACTCACATATATGTGCATCAGGTGTGATTCAAAATGAATCTCTTGTCTCTTATATAGACATCATAGCTCATTTAATTTCCATCCTTCAGATCTTTTCGCTTAATCTCCATCATTGATTTTCCCACTTGATCCATCCTCGGTAGTTGTGTTAAAAACACATTTTAATCTTTGTCATCTGATCTTGCTTGAATTTTTGTGACTGTTTGATCAAATAAAAAAATTTATATTTTACCTCAAAATCATCAATTGCCAGCTCAACATCCAAGTTGGCCTCGATTTGAATTAACTACTTGGTCTTAGTATTAACTGTGTTGTATTGGCAATCCCTAGCTTGATTATCACCGTGCTCAGTATACACTGTGTTTTACTCTGTGTATGTTGTCTCTCGATGTATACAAAACTCTTCATTTTCTGACCACATAAACATTGTTTGTTCCAGATCTTCAATTCTTAACAAATGTTTTCCACCATAATAGTATTTAAATAAGTTGACATCAATGGTAATACATTAACTAATAATGTTTATCATCACTTCAGAAACTCGATTGAATATCAAGAAATGAATTCAAATATATAATTTATTGTAGTTCATCACACCATGTCTTATACAAAGGATGGATATACTAAAAACCAAACAGGTCATCCTTATATGAGGTACCTCATTCTTGAAACCATACATCATCATCATCAATGTCATCATAAAAACAAACACTTAAGAAAGATAAAGAGTAGTATGGTTGTTGACTTGTTTTCTAAGTAAGTCTTATCTTTTTATGATTTATCTTGAGTCATGTCCCTACGCTTCTCTCAGATATCCAAAAGTGATTATAGAAGTCAAGATGGTTCATATTTTTTTTAATCTTTTGTTTGTGAGATGTTTTAATGAAGTCCGAGGAAAGGTATTTTTGGTGTTTTTGTTGGCACGTTCACATATGATAAAAGTATTACAACAAGAAATATTTCTATAAATAAAATTGTTTGTGACTATCGCACATACCTCGACCCTTAATGTATGAACCCTTGGATGGATGAAAATATTCCTTGTCTATTACAAGTACTTGTCATATGAAAAGGGACAATTCTACCTTGATTTTAAATATTTTTGTGGGGGCATACCTTTTTTTCTAAATAAAAGTGGCCCAATGATGAAAATATTTGCATCCAAGTATGAAGATTTAAAAGAGAAAAGTGGTATCTATACACATATTTTGGATCTCAATGGATGGTTTGTCCTTTCACTTGATTTACACAATGGTCTATCAAACTAGCCTTTTCATTAAGTCTAGTCAATCGGTCCTAATATTATCTTAGCTAGTCCTAACAATTCTTTTAGTCAGTCCTCACAATCATTATGGTCTTATATTCGGGAACAACAAAAAGCAATGCATCCTAGATTCATAGATTGTTAGTACATAATAATAATCATAGTAATTTTATCATAACCATAAAAACTATGAATATAAAATACTAAAAACATAGATAATCATTAATCATTAAGTCCATCACATGTAGTAAGAATCATAAACATTGCATCCATAAGGGAATCGTATGCATCATAATAATGTTAGATAAAAATCATAAGAATCATAAATAGAACACATGTACATCATCATATGCATCAAATCATCATAATATAAGTCATGTGCACAAATTAGAACACATAACACAAATCCTACCAAAATTGCATATCATATATATAATTAAAAAAATGTGTCAGAGTACAAGGTCATAGTGTATGTCTAACAGAGCTCACAAGCTCACAAAATATAAACAAAAGATCTTTATAATATAAGGGAAATAATCAACAAATGTTTTCTCCTCCCTTTTATCCACTGGGCCTAGGTAGTGCATTTTTCAAAGGTCCTATGTCAATCTATCCAATGGGAGCCTCCTCACCTATGCATGGTGGCCTACGAGGATGTACAAATCCTACATTGCTTTTTTCACTTGTGTGAAATAGTGTAGCTAGGGACTCTCTGCTTAGGAGGAACCACACACTCATAATGACCTCTCTAATACTATAACTCCCATCCTTCCTCCCTCTGCTATTTTTAGGCCTCCTTGATAGAAACACCTTGTATACCAGTAATAATGACATGCACCTCCTACTCTGCCTTCCTATCCCTATCCTTGGCTGGGCGTACCCTCATTATAGCCTCATCCCTCTCCCACTCCACCCTGGCTATCCTCCCTTCCAAAAATGTCACCCTTCCTAACTCCCAAGTCCTTTTTGCCTTTGTCGATGTTTCTCTCCTCTTAGATTCTAATGCCCTCCCCTCAGTCACCTATGCCCTAACCTCTTCCACATCTAGTATGTTCTATAGTGACCTCATATGATCCCAGATTGTAGCCATATGTTATCTTAGTGCCCATGCATTGGGGATATACCCTACATCTTGACCAATAGTTATATCCTAAAGTTCCTAGTCTCCCTCCATCTCCTCATCTCCACCCATAGCCACATCCTCCATCTCTACATCAACATCCTCCCCCTCATCATTGTCTCCTCTCCCTCTATCTCTACTACCTCATCCTCTACCTCCATCCTGACCACCTCTCCCTCCTACATGTCCAAGACTCCCTATCCTTCTTCATAACTGTCTCACCCACCTAGCCATATCAATAGGTATAGGTACCCCTGGATCTATCAAAGACACATGTTTATGTTGTTCCCACCATACATTGTACTCAAATATGATACCTTCATCGACTATCACTGATCTCCAATCCCAATGATCTAGAACTACACTATCAATATGTGTAATAGCAGTGGCTACAAGAATAAACTGTCACCATTCTGAGACATCTCTTCTACAACAAGAAAACTATTCAGATCTTTTAGGTACACCCTCTCTCTCTCTCCAAACTACCTCAGCACCTTATCAGGTAACTAGATGTCAATAATGTTCCGACTCTATGCGGTCCTCCCAATGAGATATATCTCCTATCGATGAAACTCAAGGTTCTCTATCTCACCCTCCCAAGGTACACAACCAATGTAGGGTCACCATGTAAACTCTCTCATAATATAAAAATGATGGTGATAATAGTGAGTATGACCTAGATGTGTCCATGTCACTACCTCATAATAATATACATATGGTTGTCCAACTTGAATGTATATCTATCAAAAACTAGTTTGCACATAGCTATGTGCTCCCATGCCCAAACTTGTAGTAGAGTGACCTCATAACCCAATGATTATGCCCCATGATATGAAATATCATGTAGCTAATAGTATAACATAGGAAAACACATGCTTCCATGCATAAAATGTGGTGTCTATCTACATCCTTGCTACCATATGAACCCAACCCATTGAGAGCCCATGCCACTACCCCACATAGTAACCCAAAGTATACATCATAATTTTCTATCATCTCTCTCTATCTGATCTCATAATCCATGATCCCCAACTCTACTTCTGTACACTCAAAAATGTCAAATAATTCTCCCACTCTCGTCCATGGCCCATACACTACCCTCACCCTCTGATAGGTAACATAAGAATCCTCCCTGCATCCTCCCAGGTCATAGTTCACTCTCCAGTATGTAGGTGGAAGGAAGAGGTCTCTGAGTGCCATATCTCACACAAGGCAGTAATAAATCCTCTATTTTCCATAATTTAGAGCATATAGGTCGCATGAAGCAATCCCACACTATCTAGGTAGTCGCGGTCATACTGACTAAACTGATTTCTATATGCAAGTTTTTTAGGATGATTCTCTTGAGTAATCAAAAATAAGTCTACAATCTAAACATGCAAATGCAAAAGCCAAATCAATTCAAATGTACATGCCTATCAAGACAAAAATGCATTCATGCAATTATAATTTAACACATGTCAAAATGTATTACTTTATTAAATAAAACCCTAACATAAAAATGTGTTGCATCATTCATCCAATTAAATCAAAATATTTTATACCATACACCCTAAGCCTACTAGGCAATTGCGTCACTAGAAACCTAAAAATGTGGCATTTAATCTCTACACTTGTGTTGCGCAATCATGTCGACTGTGCATCATTTATAAAATCCTAACTATTTTCTTCCATTCTGTTGTCACATTGTTAGTGATTACAACGAATGCGACCTACATTCTGCATTGAGTGCCTCTATGGGCCTTAAGAGATAAGAATTTTAAATGCTCTAAAAATGATAAATAATGCATGAATCAACAAGTACTTACCACCAGTTTCACACCCTCTAGTCGATGATATGTCCTCACCTGCTCACCCAAGTGATCCTCACTTTGAATGCCCACCATCACTCTTCAAACGCACTTAAATACCTCTTCTTATCCTTCAAATACAAAGCTTAATGTGCACAAATCAATTTGAAAATGACCCCTTTGGCCCTTTTATACCCCGCTAGCACTCCTTAGTGGACATGCACCCTTTACCTTATATATTGACCATGTACGTACAAATTTTTCTTTCGAAGCCCATAACGTTTTATAGATATATCTATTTTCCAATGCATTTGTTTTGTTAGAATCTTGGTCATTTTGTTGACAAATTGAGCTCCTATTCATATATTTTGCTCTATTTTCTGAGGGGGCAATATAGTACCTAGTCACACCATGATGTCATAGGGTCATACCGGGACAAGATATTAGATATTTATTCTTTGAAACAATGCTTGAAAGTTCATTATCTCAAAGAGGGGAAAATGTAGACACCTACAATTTTTCCATCGTTGTGCATGATGTTAACACTAATTTTTCATCTTAATTAATTAAATTATCTTAATTATTTAATTAATTTATGTCATTCTTCTAATTAAAATTCAAATTAGTCATTCTCTCCAAATTCATATAATTAAATGATTTTAATTAATTATTTAATAGTTTAGTGTCGTTATAATATTTCTTCAATTTTTGTCTAATTTTGGCTAATATTCCTCCAATTATTAATTAAATAATTTTATTATTTAATTAATTCTTTATATTTATCTTTAATTAAATGATATTTAATTATTTAGTTAAATTAATATTCTTCTTGTTCCTTTCACCACAATTAAATGATCATTTTAATTATTTAATTGTTAATGATTCCTTTTGTAATTAATGATTATTTTATTTAATTATTCCATTTGCATGATGCTTACTAAGTCTGCTAAAAATAAATAAGTAATTTAATTTTTTATTCTCACTCATGCATAATTAAATAATTATTTAATGCTTATTTTATTCTTCTATTCCAACTCTTTAACATCCACTAACTAACAATTCAACTTCTCAATCAAGTCAATCAACCAATTTAAGCAATCATTTATCTATCTAGTATGTCATGCAATCAGTTACATAATCTATCTTTAGTCACACAATCAGTTATTTGTCAATCAACCTGAGTAATTTGTCCAATCAGTCTTGTCACAATTAATCTTGGCCATCCATTATCAATCAACACCTCTTAATCTGAACTGTCTGTTAAAGTATATAAATCTATAAAATGACTTGGTGATTCTTTATTATTTTCTAACCACAATTCTTGAATATTTGTGCTATCATATCAAGGAGAAAATTTGAGAGCCCACAAGGAAGAGAGAGACAATGAATAACTTTGGTGATATCTTTGCATTGTTTTATGTGAATTATGTTAAGATGCATATATCATGTTTGCTTTCTTTCTTGAATTATATAGGAATTTTTGCATAGAGTAAGGTATTTTGTGGTTAGATCCTCTAATCTCTTTTGCAGGTGTGATCCTCTTAATTCTCATTTTCCCCTTATAATAGGTATATATAGATCTTTTAGTCATATTAAAGAGGTGAATCAGTGGTAGATCTTTTATCTTTTATTCTTTATCTGGAAAGTGGGCCCTCCGCTAGTGAGCCTTCTTCTGGGAAGTGACTCTTTTACAGTAAGCTTTGTTTGTAAAAATCACCTTAACCGGTGTCACCCTTACAAGTATTAATATAATTGAGAATTAATCTTCTCTACATTTTTTCCCTTAATGGGGTTTTCTATGTAATTTAGTGTTTGTGTATGGTGGTTCTTATTTTTCACATATTGCTTTCATGTTTACATTATTCTATGATTAAGGATTAAGATAAGTTTTTGTGGATCTGATTTAGGAGAAGATTTATAAGTTTTATGGACAACTGATTCACCTCCCCTCCTCTCAGTAGTCTTATGCATTTAACAATTGGTGCTAGAGCTTTGGTTCTTTGGAGAAGAGATTAATCGCTTGAGGAGATCTTGATGACACACAAACTAATTTTTTTTATATGTTTGATAGATCTAAGTATTCTTATAAGAAGATAGAGATGCAAGAATTATTGATTTCTCTTGGTTATAAGGTTTGGAAGGATATTGAGAAAGAATATGTTAAACCATAAAATGGTTTCAATACTCCTTTTGAGATTAAATATTTTGAAGATAATGTCAAGGAAAGGAATGCTATTTTTATTAGTCTCTCTAAATTTGAGCTAGCCAAAGTTGTCTATAGAAAATACACATGGTGTTTGGAATAAGATAGAGAATATTAATGAAGGTAATGAAAAGATCAAATAGGCTAAGTTGTAGAATTCAAAATCTAAGTTGGAATGCTTGCAGATGAAAGAGGATGACAATATAACAAGCTATTTAAAGAAGGTGGATGATGTTGTAAATGAGATTAAAGGTCTTAACTTTTAATTGAAAGAGGATGAATTTGTCACAAAGGTACTCAAAAATCTTACTGAACCTTATAATTCTAAGGTCTATGCTATAGAAGAATCACACATTTTGGATAATTATACTAGATAACATATTTATGACTCCTTACTTGCTTTTGAGATGAGGGAATTTGGTACTAAAAGTGAAAAAAATAGGGACCACATTTAAAGCTACTAAATTAGTGAAGGTTGAGGAATTTGATGAAGAAGAATTTGATGACAGTGAAGTGAACTTTATGAAGAAGATAAAAAAGGGAACTAGAAAGTACAAAAGTAAGTTTCCCTTCAAATGTTTCAATTGTGGTAAGATAGGTCATTATGCTTCTAAATGCCTCAACAAAGTTATGAATCATAAGAATAACAAAAATAAAGAAGAGGTAAATAAGAAAGCTTATTTTTTAGAGAAGATGATAGTATTTATGATGATGAATCAACTATTAAGGAAGAACCTTTTTCTGCTAACCCTGGTAAAATTGTGAAAGAAATTTTTCCAGAAGATGATGTTAAAGTTGAAGATACTATGGTGTCTAATTTTCATGCTGGAAAGGTTAAGGATGACTAGATTATTGATAGTGAATATTCAAATCATATGTTTGGTGACAAGAGAAAGTTTTCAAAGCTTAAAAAATATGATAGAGTTATTGTTAGTTTTGGAAATCATCAAATTGCTAAAAATAGTTGGAATGAATTCAATCAGTTTTGATGGAAAGCATAATATTGACAATTTTAATTATATTAAGGGCTTAATACATAATTTTTTGTACATAATTTTTTGAGTGTTGGTCAAATGTGTGGGAATGGATACAGACTTTTTTTTTCAGGATGGTGGTTGTGAAATTAGGAAAAGGTCCAGATCTTTGATTTCTTCTACAAAGAAGACAAAAGAAAATGTTTACTAGTTAAAGATTGTGAGTGGATGGTGTCTGATGAATTATATCAATGAAAGATAGTTATGGCACTAGAGGGTTGGAGGACGTGTCACATTAATTTTTATAATTTGGTGAGGATTATTTCAACTCAAGTTATGAGTGATCTACCAAAGCTTACAAATCTTGTTAATTTTATCTATAAAGAGTGTATAAAAAAGGAATTTCAAGGTTAAAGAACAATCTTCTATCAGGTTGTTGAAAGCAATGTACACTAATATTTCAGGATTCAACAAGGTGACATGTATTTCATGCTTTTAATTTATGATTATTATAGAATGACTTGGGTTACTCTCATAAAACAATAATAAAAAGCTCTAGAAACACTTAAAATATTCAAAATTGTAGTTGAAAATGAGATAGATAGAAGAATCAAATTCCTAAGATCTTATTGAGGAGGGTATATTTCCTTCCTTTGAAGAGCATCAATCAAACCTATTAGATTTTCACAATCCATATGAATTTTTCGATAATATTTTTGGATTTGATTGTGTGAGTAATTTTTATCATCAACGTTTCAAATCACACTTTGTGATCCATCATTAGGACACAAGAGAACATAAGGGAAAAAAATTATGTTCTTTTTCATCTTGACGATAAATCACAGAGTGTGACTCAAAATATTGATGATAAAATTATCACACAATTGAATCCATAAAAATGATCACAGAGGAGGAGAATTTACTTCTAATGAGTTTAATACTTTTTGTGAGAATTATGAGATAAAGAGGCACTTGTTTTCTCCTAGAAAACTGCAACAAAATGGTGTGGTTTAGAGAAAGAAAAGAACAATTAAGGAATTTGTTAGAATAATGATGAGTGAAGTAAATCTAATCAAAATCTACTAGAGTATACACACTTAAAAGAGTCCAGATTAGAAGAAACTTCAGAAAGACATCTTATGAGCTATGATATAGAAGGAATCTTGTGAAATATTTTAGTATTTGGAAGTAAGTATTTTATTAGAAGAGATGAAGAAAATTTTGGAAAAAAATGGCACAAGGGCCGATGAATGTATATTTCTTGGCTACTCTACTAAAAGAAAATCTTACAAATATTACAAAAATAGAATGAGAAGGATAGTTGAAAGCACTAATGTGAAGGTGAATGAGACATTCCAAAGAATGCAAAAGTAGAAATTAGATATGAATAAATTGGAAAAGATGAAGAAGAGAAGATTGAAGAAAAAAAGAACAAAATGATAAAAGAAGATGATCTGATAAATGCTCCTAAAACTCTTAATTATGTACAAAAGAATCATCCAGAGACATAAATAATTGGAGACAAGAAAAAAGGTGTTATAACAAAAAATACGACTACTGAAGAACATATGAACTTATGCTTGATTTCAAAATTTAAACTGAAGGTTGTGAAAGAAGCTTGAAATGATCAATATTGTTTGAGATCTATGAAAGAATAACTAGAATAGATGTATAAGAATTAGAATTGAGAATTTTTTCCAAGGCCAACAAAAAAGAACATGATAGGAGGAATAGATTTTGAGGAAATTTTTTCTCTAATGGAAAGAATTGAGGCAATTAGGATGTTTTTGGCTTTTGCAACACATAATAACTTCAAGGTTTATTAGATGGACGTAAAATCCACATTCTTGAATAGAGAATTGAAAGAAGTATACATAGAGAAACCAAAAGGACTCAAACTATCAGACATGTCACATACGGTTTGAAAATTGAAGAAAACATTGTATGAATTGAAACAAGCTCCTAGAGTTTGGTATGAAAGACTAGATAGTTATTTACTGAAGCAAGAATTTAAAAAAGGTACTACTAATAGCAATCTTTATTTTAAATTTGAAGGAGATGAAATTGATGAAATCTTAATTGTTGCAGTGTATATGGATGATATAATATTTGCAGGAAATGGTGGTATGTGTAAATTGTTTTCTGATGAGATGCAACAAGAATTTAAAATGTCTATGCTTGGGGAACCAAATTTATTTCTTAGTTTACATGTCAATTAAAAAAATGAAGGTATCTTTATTTCACAATCAAAGTATGTTAAGAACTATTGAGAAAGTTTGGAGTGGAAAATGCTAAACCATTATGTTCTCCTATGGCTATTGGTTATAAATTGAGTAAGGATGTTGAGTCTCCTAAGATTGATGAAAATGGATGTAGAAAAATAATTGGAGGACTATTATATTTGGCTGCTACTAGACCAAATATCACGCATTCAATTTTTCTTGTATCTAGATTCTAGCAAGATCCTAGAGAAACACAAGTTGTTGTTGTGAAAAGAATTTTGTAGATATTTGAGAGGCACTAAAGACTATGGATTATGGTATCCCAAAAAAATTTAATTTACTCTAATTTATAACAATGATGTATATTTGGATGGTTGTGTAGATGATAAGAAAATTATAAGTGGGGGTTCATTTTTTCTTGGACCCTAGTTGGTTGCTTGATCAAGCAAGAAAAATGACAAAGTATTTTTATCTACCAAATAAGATGAATATATTGATGCTGCATCATGTTGTACACAAGTATTATGTATGAAACAAACATTTAAGAATATTAAAATACTATTTAATGAGCCTAATTTTATCCTTTGTGACAACACTAGTGCAACAAATATTTCTCAAAATATTGTACTGCATTCAAGGACCAAATACATTTCAATCTAGTATCAATTTATGAGAGAGAAATTTTTGGAAAATGAGGTGAAACTTGATTATGTGTCTATAAAAGAATAGATTGCTAACATCTTTATCAAGGAATTTTCTAAGGATAGTTTTGAATATCTCTAGGAGAGACTGGGGTTATTCCCCCCCCCCTCTCCAAACTAGATTCATATACAGATGCATTAGTGCAGTGGCCTTCACATAAAATCTTAATCTAGATTGATGTCAGGAGGAGCTAAGCTTAGTTGTGAATTGATATCCATTATTTAGGGGTAGCTGAGAAAAATGATAAAGTATTTTTGATTTTGGCCTTTACCATTGATGTCAAAGGAGGAGAGAATTAAGCATGAGAGAGATTTTATTGGGAGAGAATTATGTGTGATAAGGTTTATTTTTTTGATGTTTTACCATTAATGACAATGGGGGAGATTATTTTAGGTTTGATTAGAATGATAAATGGGATAAGATATTGATGTTGTCATTGATGTCAACATATTTTTGTTGTCATTAGTGACTAACTGTTGCAAATGTTCTTGAGCTTTTTGTGTAGTGGTCCTGAGAGACATGCTTCACATTTATTCTATATTGCAAATCCTTTTATGTGGTTTAAATATGTTTTTATATAGTGTTTATAGATATTAGATTTGGGATTTTATGCTTTAGATTGCAGTTCAAAGGAATTGGATAGATTTTCCTTTAAGAAATGCATGCTCTGCATTTCTCCACCTGTTGGTTTCTAGTGTTGTGGATTTGTAATTGTGATTATAATGGTTGTATGTGTACAATAAGGAAAATATGGATAGGGGTGAATTTAAATAAATAGAGGTAGTCCACCTTTTCCTAATCTACAATTAGAAGGAAGATAACCCAATAAGATCAAGTAGGAAATTAAGTGCTAAGTGAGTGCATTGGTCCTTCATGATAATGTATTGGGATAATTTGGATTTGAGGGAACATGATAGGATGATGCAAGATAGAAAGATAAATAAGAAATAATGACAAGTTAGAACAAGTATAAATTAAAAAAAAATAAGACAAAAACCTGTAAGTACCTAAAATAAAAACTAGAATACTATACTAACCTGTGATTTCAATTTGAATCCAATTTGTAGGGTATAGATCACACTGGGCATTTTGTTTCTGGGTACAAATCACCTAGCTTGTTGTAGACCCTATACTTTTGTCTAAAACTTTCATGGATAGATTTTTTAATCTCGTACTTTCCAAATTGAGTCTCGATAGATTCACTAGCTATTCCCGCACACAAAAAATGGGGAAAATGTTTTGGAAAGGGGTTTTCCTTGGTCAAACCTTGGTTGAGGAATCAACCTTGAAATCAAAATAAAATTTGATGAAATGAAAGTATGTAAATATAAAGGTAAATATTAGATCTACCTTATATACCTTCATAAACAAATATTGAGATTGCACATATTTATGAAAATTATTGTTTGTTTCTTAAACTATAGTTGTTGGACCTTGGAATGTAGAAAGGAATCAAGGATGCCTTCACAAAAGCATAGATCTATGAATACTCATAGATCTTCAATTTTTTTATGCTTGATAGGAACTTGTTTGAAAGGAAGAATGTGTGTAGATGTCAAAGGATCTTATTGCTTTATTGGTAACTCCTCTACTTCGCCATCATGGGAGAGAACATTTCTAAAATGGAGAATATTTACTTCAAAGATGCTTTGGATGCTTGAAAACTTGATCTTGAATTCACTTGAAAACCTTGAGAGAACATGAAATATTGATCTTAATTTCTAATGGATGCCTAAATGAGGAGAGATGGACCATTTATATACCTCTCATAACATTTTAGGATTGAAAAATCAAAGGAGGCTAACATATTTCCCAGGGCATTCTATACCTAGGTATACATCACCCAAGGAATTTTATACCCGAGAAAAAATCTAAAATAGAATTGAGGGAGATGGGTTGTTGGATCAAGTATAATGGGCAAGAAATCTCCAGAACAAAAAAATGGGGCCTAACTGAGCGTTTAATTATATGTGATAATTTCTTAGGATGGTATAATATCTTTGTTTAGTTTAGATAACATGAATTTTTGTTTGTTTTGGAGGTGTGTGTTCAAATTCTAAATGTGTTTTCTCTAGGTTTGGACGACCTCGGGTATTTACACCTTCACATAAAAATATTTTTAAAATGTGAATTGAAGAGTAACATGTATATTATATGTTTTGGTCCTAGTTAATATGTGAGGTGGTCTACTTTTCATTCCTTTCCACCACATCAATGCTTAAATGTCAGCCCAATTTGAATTATGTTTGGTTAAGATTCTCAGCTAACCTTGGAAGGTTTTTGAAAGTATGACGATGCTATAAATAAATGATGAATTTTTGAGGGAGTGTGTGTGTGTGTGTGTGCAAGTACAATGAGGATTTGTGAAAGGGAATGTATCTTATTGTATGTGTGAATAAGGATTAGTACAAGGTATTGTGATATGTAGTATGTACTTTCATTTTTTAGCTACTAGGAGTGAGCATAAGGTATTTAAATATCTTTAAGTCAAATTATAGAGATGAATCAGTGGTGGATCTTTTATCTTTTATTTTTTTTCATCTGGGCAGTGAGCCCTCTTCTAGTGAGCCTTTTGTAGTGAACATTATTTGTAAAAATCACCTTAAATCACATCACACTAATAGGTGTTTATATAATTAAGAATTGATCTTATCTGTGGTTTTTCCCTTAACATTGTTTTCCACATAAATTTGATGTTTCATTATGTATGATGGTTCTTATTTCCACATGTTCTTGTAGACACCTAAATTTGGTCAAACAAAATCAAACATAGAATGAAGTGAGAAAACCAAGAAAAATCATGAATTAATTGAATTAGCAAAGCCTTTGGATTAATTTACTCAAAATATCAAATTAATTATACAATTAAATTAATTCCAACCCCTTTAAGGGTGCACATGGCTAAAAAAATTAAATTAAATTATTTAGTTAATTCCTAATATTTCTCACCCATCACATGGGAAAATAAATTTCAACCAATGAGAATTAAGGAATGAGCTCACATGGATCAAGGCCAAAGTGATTCTCCATCACACATCTTGAACTGCATCTTGACCACTCATTTTGTCCCCTTATTTGAAACCGTCATTTAAATTGCCCCAACCTTTGAGACAATCAACTCAACCCAACCCTAATCAAGGTTAAATCATAGAAGGAGTTTTCTAATACTTAATATACTATCTTTAAGCACATTTGATTATGTTTTAATGCTTTTCAACTGTTAGTAGCACTCTGTAACTTTTAAACAATGCTTAGAATCAACTAAAGTAATGTGTAGAAAGCATTAAAGCAACACTCTTTCACTTTTAAAATAATGCGTACTACTGTGTTTGTATTTTTTTCTGGAAATTATTTAAAACCAACAAGTTAATGAAAATTATTTTCCAATTTATAGATGTCAAAGCATAGGAAGGTGAAGAAGCCCGAACTTCGGATTCATAAAGAGGAGAGATAGATCAAAAGGTTGTTAAGGTTTAAAAAACAAATCCATAATACAAATATTTTGGAAATTTTAAATGAATATGTAAAGCTTTATGATCATTATGTCAAAATTTTAAAGGCTTACAAATCCCAGTATATTTCATTAAATTGAATCCATTCACCTTAAAATCTTTGAAATAGCATTAAATTTAGGTAAATTTGAACTTTGCCTTTTGGATTTGATTTTTCCTCTTTTTGTTTGAGTTGTATTGGACTAAATTTTTGGAGGAGAGGATGCAAAGGAGTTGGAATGATTGCCACTAGGTGATTACAAAATTGAAAATACAATAAAAAAAAGTTCCTAGCCTAGCTAGCTTTGAAAGAGGTGAGATTTAAAAACATTTTGCATTTGATCAAATTGTGGCAAGTCAAAGTTGAAATATAGCATAATTAGAAAAGGAACTTCAATTCATGAATTAAAGAAATTTGAGATGTGAAGAACCTAAGGAAATGAACAAAAGCTAAATTTTAACCTCCTTGTTTGTGGAAGAGAAGTGCTAGGTAAATGATCTTCACTCTTTGAGTGAATCAAAAAGACATACACACTTCAAATCCCTTAGTTTAAGAGGTGGTAATTTGAACCTTTTTGTATATTGTGTTTGGAATTGGAGAAGTGGTAGGGATAGGCTCTTCACCTTTTAAGTGAATCAAATTTGGAAACCTACCTATCCATTTCATTTCTCTCTTTCAAAATGAACATGTTAGATCTTTAGTGGGCCTGCCTCCCAATATTTTCCTTTTCAAGGATGGTGAGAGGGAATGATCCAAGTGGGATACAACCATTTTATTCATGGTAATCCAAACCACTATAAAATAAAATGAATTCATCCTTAATGGGGTGAGTGATGGAAAGGATTGAGAATTGAACCTCCTCTAGTAGTCCTTCGGGATTGTGCAAAATCATGTTTTTCTGCATGTGGGAGGCCTCTATAATGGCGAATGAAACTCAAAAATTTTCAAATAGAATCTTAATTAAAACCTGGTTAAATTAGCAATGCCTACCTTTTAGAGCCATTTACAAGCCAAATTTGTCCATAGGTAGATTGCTTGGAAGATTTTCTTGTTAAAGACCCATGGAAATGATAAAAAACATACACTTTGTGTTGGATTTAGGGGTTAAAATAAGGATTTATTGTGTGTGTTGTGGTTTCTGATCTATTTTACAATTAGAAAACATCCACACAAATCTGATCGCACTTTAATTTTTTTTAAAAAATCAATCAAAACGGGGATCAAAATAGTGACACACTCATTTCAGGAGTCTTTTAACGCGTATCAAAATTTCTGCAATGCTTTTAAACAAAAAAGTAGCATGTATAAATAGAATTTTAATGCCAGTGAGTAGAAAAGTGATGATTACAAACCCATTTCAATGCATACAAGTTACTAAGTAGTGCACTTGAACAGTCAACCAACGTGTTCCATCTTTCATGTAAGCACATACACACAGGTTAAGTAGCATGTACTATCTCTGAAGTAGCACGTACAAAATGAGACACTCAAACAATGGGTATCTCTTGGATTTTTTGGAAAATTTCAAAATCATATTTTGATACCATTTTTGGAGTCCTTTGTGTCTAGTGCATCAGATAGATCAAATCATGTATAATTCAAGGTGTCAAGAGATCTTCAAAGGAAAGATAAATCAATTTAAAAAGAGAAAAGAGATCGTATCATGAATCTATTTGAAGAACGAATCAGTCCTATGGCAGAGAATAACAATAATTATGATCAAGATCAAAGTCATAATAAGGAAAACCAAGATCAAAATTGCCATAGGCATCAAAATGAAGAAGCAGTTAAAGAGGAAGTTGAGGAGGCATTCCAAGATCCCATGTTCCTTGAAATCATGAATTTTTTTTGGAAAGGGATAAAGAAATATATTTCTTAAACTTAGCTAGATTAGGAGCTAAGCTTCCTCATAAATATGACACATCAACCTTAAAGAAGGATGAGGAAAAAGAAAAGGACACATCATCTAAAAATTCCTCAGTAAGATCACACCTTCCTTTTATCTATGATCATGAGCCATACATACCTCCCTTTTCTTCAAACAAAGAGGTATCTAATCATAACAAAGTTACCTTTGACCAAGAACAACTTCATGACCATCCTTTTTTTTATCAAGAGAATGAAGAGGAAGTTACATCAGGTTTCATTAAGAGTCTTGTCCATCAATCATATGACAACAACAAATCAAATCATCCTGACCTTGAATCCAACATGTCTTTGGTGAATAAAAGTGAATTTAAATATATGTTGGATAGATCATTTACTCCTTTTGGGCAATCTTATGAGTCAATTTTGGAAGAACACCTTCAAAACAATCTCATCATGTTTCCTCAAATAACTTCATGTGGTTTTATATTCTTGAGAAACTATTGTGCATATCATAGACATAATGAACATGAAAATTTAGATTTCATGGAGTTGAAGCATAAAATTCAAGATTTCATTGAGGGTGACATAATTGAAGTAAAAAATCCTAATGAGTCATCTAATGAAGAACAATATACTACTCTCAATAAAGATTTAAACCATGAACCTATTGGAAAGTTGACTCCCAGGGAGAATATGGCTTATTTTGTGTTGTCATTATGGCAACAAAGTCATATGAAGTTTTGACAGTAAACTATGAAGTGAAAATTGACTAAGTGTAGAAGACAGAATAGAACAGTGACTTGCAGTTGAGTAGGGCATCAGCGCACGTGCGTATAATCACATCAGGATATGCACATTCAAACTTAAGCTCTATGGTATGTTGTTATGCTTACCTTATACACGCATGGTATGGAATGGCAGTATAGACAAGTTACAAAAAGAACAAGTACACTAGCAGTTCAAAATATAGAGTATGAAGCCGACTTCATGATTTTGATTAGTGTGTAATATTTTTTTATGTAAAGGCTAAGCACCTATTGTAATAATTTTTTAATCATGTATTAAACATTGTTGTAAACATGCCTAAGGCAATTTATTTGGAAGCATTGTGAATGTTTTTTTTGGGCCAACTAAGGTCTTGTTTATAGTCGCGTATATTCAGGCATAAATATATATATATATA
>MU227060.1:65922-84022 GCA_018584345.1 Thuja plicata
CACATCCTTACAACAAGATGAAGTCCCCCCTAATGATTCAATAGATTTGAATAAAGAACAAGACAATCAAACTAATGAGATACCAGCTATGGAAATCCCAGTAAAAAGTGAATGCATGGATACTAGTCAGAATACTATATTCACACCATCCATTCAACCAACAAACTCATTGTTGTCAAGTTTAACTCCTAACTCAGCAATTCTCGATGCATGGGGAGAAGAAGATTTAATAAAGATCAGTGTGCTAGCCATGAAAAAATCCAAAGAGAAATAGGTTATGAGAAACCCTCTCTTCTTGGAATCAATAAACATTTTGAATGACCTAGTGCCTGTGGACAAGAAAGTAGAAAAAATTCAATTAGTTGATGATGTAGAAAACATCCTAACAAGCTTCAAAGCACATTTTAGAAGCTTAGTAGACTCAGCCACAAGAATTGCAGAAGATGAGTATAAAAAGGAAAGATTAAATGAACTGGTAAAGAACTTTACCTTAGATCTAAACTCATTAAATATTGGTCAGTCTATGTTGAAAGAAATGGTAGCAAAAGGTGGGAAGGTTATAGAAAACTGCATGGATAGATGCAAAATCACCTCTGAACACATTAAAAAGATAGAGGAGGTAGATATTTTGGTTGACGGTGTTATAAAATCAGTTGAAACATCGATGCAAGACATGAACATCTGCAACAATATGTATCAAGGTCAGATAGACAAGATATAAAAAGCTAAAATGGAGATCAGTAAGATAAGGATCAGGCAGACTCAATTGAGAAATGCACTTGCACCCTCCTTTGTAGTTCTGGATGAGAATATTAAACAGATTGATGCAACCATTGCTACCTATGATCAAGGATCAAGCATGGATTTGAAAAATATGGAAAAGCTTACATATGCCTTATGTTCCCATCTACAAACAATTGATGCACTAAAGGCATTCTAGCAACAAGAGATGAAGAATCTTCAGATTGTATATCTAGATGTATACATGGAGTGACTATCTAGTAACTTACAATTTCTTTGACACCTTTGTCATTAATTTTAAAGGGGGAGTAATGTATATAATTAATAAAGTATATATGAGGAGTAGTGTATGTATATGTTAAAAAAGATAAGAATATACAATTTTTGGGTGTTAGTCAATTTTGAGTAACTTGGCCACATTCCTTTGTTTCCATTAATGACAAAGGGGGAGATTGTTGGCAAGTTGACTCCTAGGGAGAATATGGCTTATTTTGTGTTGTCATTATGGCAACAAAGTCATATGAAGTTTTGATAGTAAACTATGAAGTGAAAATTGACTAAGTGTAGAAGACAGAATAGAACAGTGACTTGCAGTCGATCAGGGCATCAGCGCACGTGCATACGATCACATTAGGATATGCACATTTAGACTTAAGCTCTCTGGTATGTTTTTATGCTTACCCTATACACGCATGGTACAGAATGGTAGTACAGACAAGTTACAAAAAGAACAAGTACACTAGTAGTTTAGAATACAGAGTATGAAGCCGACTTCATGATTTTGATTAGTGTGTAATATTTTGTTATGTAAAGGCTAAGCACCTATTGTAATAATTTTTTAATCATTTATTAAACATTTTTGTAAACACGCTTAAGATAATTTATTTTGAAGCATTGTGAATGTTATTTTTGGGCCGACTAAGGTCTTGTTTATAGTCGCGTCTATTCAGGCATAAACATATATATATATATGCAATGTAAAGATATATTTGATGTCTCAAAGAAATATTTAGAGAAGATATATAGTAGAGAAGTATGAAGATATTAGTATGAGATAGATCCCTTAAAGAAGATAAGAGCATAAGCACATAACTAGAACTGATTAGACATCTGTGTCACATACAACAGTTCACTTTTGGATATAGTGCATATCTATTCTCAGGAGGTTGTAGCCTTCTTTCTCATTAAGCATTGAGCTCTTGGATAGTGATTCCTCACCCCTAATAGGTTTTTTTTTAAAAGACTCCTAACAGGGTCAGACCATTAACTAGGTCATTGTACTTTCATTGTAAAGACTACTCCTAACAGGGCAAAGGAACTTTAACAGGTTCATTATACTAGTGCAATATTTGTGGGTACTAATTCCCATAGGGTTTTTCCTCTAATCAAGGTTTCCCCATAATCATATTATGTGTTATGTGATCTTGTGTTAAGCTTCAAGTGATATATAATTGTTTTATGTTTAAAGTTGCTAAAATTGAATAAATAGCTAAACACTTATTCACCCCCCCTCTCAGTGTTTCCAACAGAACCTATGTCTAGTAATGGTCCTCATGAAATCTCTAAATTTTCCACCATTCCTCCATCTTCTTAAGCTTCACACCCAGATACACCATCTCCATCAAACAATAAACCTAAGGATGATACTTTCCATTTTGACTATGTTTACCCTCAAGGGCTGCCTCTAAAAGAAATCCAAGATAATTTACATCTTTCTGCAAATTTCTTCCATTCTTCAAAGATCTTAGACCCCAAGATTTTATGTGCTTCAATTCCTATCAAGCCTATTCAAAATGATCCTTCATCATCCCTCCAATAAAACCCCATGCATATTCAAAATCCTACCTTGTTCTTAGCAGTGGATCCATGTCAAGAAGGTAATTCCAAGTACGAAGAAAAAATTCTTAGCAAAGATCAAGATCAAGATACTATCCAATATTTGACAAAGATCCCATATCCAAAGGATCCCATGATGATTCCCTTACACCCTTTCATTTCTTCCAAGATGATATCCTTTGAGCTCAAGAACAAAGTGTCCTTCCAAGCTCTATATCTTGTCCACTTCCCAAGCAAGATCAGGATGTCCCTTCCACCATTTCCAATCAACATATGAAAAATCAAGAGAAAAATACCCTCTCTACATCATCCAAAGATCCATGTCAAGAACAAATAATCCCATTCAATTCTTGTCATACTCCTCCATATTCACCTCAAGAAACCATCAATCCTCCAAATCCCTTGTATGATAATAAATCCCCTCAAGCTCCATTTGATTGTATAAAATTTGATCCTATGAAAGCTACTCGTGATCCTATTGGTATAAAGATGTATCTTAAAGATGAGAACCTTGAAAATGCATCTCACTCTAAAGATGTTGAAATCCATTTAACACCTTATCTCCCTCCATTCAAATGTGAGCATCAGCCTTCACCATCCTCCAAAAATATTTTGGGTTCCTATATCCCAAAACTAAATTCTTCATCTATTCCATCCATATTGGGTCCCTATATTCGTTCATCAACCATGCCTACTATCCCTAGCTCTCCATTAATTGTTGGAATAATGGAATGGTGTGTACTGAGAGGGGAGGGGTGAATCAGTACCCTTGAGAATTTTATCACTTAACCTTAATCCTTTTAGTAATCAATTCCTTGCTTTACCGACCATATCTGCTATTATTTCTTTATGCATTTAATAAAAATTCATAAACTTAATTTTCATGTAAACATTCATGAAATGTAATGACACATGACACAAGATTTGGTAACATAGAAAACCCTTGTTAGAAGTTAAAAAATGCGGTGGTGGATGAAACCCACAAAACTCCACTATCTGCATAATGAAAGGGTCTAGTTAATGCTTACAAGTTTGATCACTTTTGATGATCTTACCCTATTAGGAGTAACAAGTTTAGACTGGTTAAGGTCTACTCTATTAAGAACTTTAACAACACTATTTAGTGTACACCCGATTAAGAGGTTTACAAAAGGATTTTTAAATCCACCTTCTTAAAAGATTTCTTCTATTTTCTACACTTGTTAGAATGTAGTAAAAAATACTTATTGACTTGAGTATATGCAATTTGAAATTGCTAAGTACAGATCAATTAAAGTTTACAATATGATGTATCACCTATAGTGATTGATTAACACCTTTTTTCTTCTCGGTAGCCTTGGATCTTGTTCTTTATAATAGATTTCATCTTTTGTTGTCCCTCTGCATAAAAATCTATATCTGATCCATAGATGTCTCTGTGGCTGGAATCATCATCACATCATCTTGTTCTGATTGATTACATATAGATTTATACAATGAATTTTACCTAAATGATTTTCACACTTTACAATGATAACTTATGATCAAAGGTTTACAACTTGACCTTGATCTCCTAGTTTGCATGTTTTCAATCAGTTAGACTGATTAAAATAATTACAATTACTTTACTTGTCCCTCAAGAAATGGATTTAAAGCTAAGCTTTAAGATAAATATAAAACTTAAGTGTTTTACTTGACGTGTAAGTCAGATCCACATTTATCAGAATAAAGCTATCTCTCGGTAGACTGGTTCTCAGGTTTATCTTTAGTTTGCATGTCAGTGTTCACAGTAAACTTGTCTTTCGGGTTCCTCTATGAATTATGTTGTCAATTTACACAATGATCTATCTTTTGGGTTCCTTTGTACTTAACATTTTTGGTGACCTTTGTTAACTGTTGTGTCGGGTTGCACTATAAACCTGTCTTTAAGTGATCATGTACCGATGGTTCAAAAACTATTTTCCTTGTATACTAATAGAAAAATATGATCACCAATCTCCCCCTTTGACATTCGTATAAAAAACTAATATGTGCAACTAAAATGTTTAGTATATAGACCATGTGTCCACTTTGTCAGTATGACTCCCCCTATGTGCATGCCGATATAGTATATGTACATGTATATACACTTTCCTTTATAATATATTTCCCCTTTTCACCTTATCAATTCCTCTTTATTATTTATCTCTTTGTCACATATTATTTCCCCCTTTTTTATAATAAGGACAAAGGTGTAATACTTACAACTTGTCAAAAATGTGGGAATGGGAGTTCTGCATGTCTTCTATCATTTTCTCCCACTTCTCCTTAAGGTGTTCCAGGTCCATGTGCTCCAATGTTATTCTTGAATGCATATCATAGATACTGTTGGTGATAGACATCTCTGGGGTGGAAATCAATTGTCTCGCCAAAGTCATATGTTGTTGTAGTAATGTGAGATTAGGTAGAAGTAGAGCATGGAGCTCGGTTACCTCATCTCTGAATTTTGATTCTACCTCTAAAATTTCAAGTCTCAACATTTTAGCTTCCATAATCTTGTCATAATGGAGCTTGATTGCATTGTCATTGGTTGTAATACCTTGTGCACTAGCATTTAGATCTGCATCTATCTATGCAATTTTCTCACTATTCTCCTAAGTGAATTGCTCTATTGTGCATAACTTCTAAACTAAGGTTATAGCTTCTGAAATGATTGGTTCCAGTTCATTGACTCATTCAGATAGGTTTACCTTGTTCTCTGCCACTTCTTGGCTGATTTTCTTTGTCAATTTGTATTGGTATTTCTATTCTGCATGTTCTTCTATTGCCTTCTCTGCATATACATTCTGTGATGTGATGACATTTGTAAGAATGGCTAATTGATCAAGTATAGGAGCATCTTGATCAATGTCAGTATCAGGTACAATTTGCAGAAGTATTTCCTTGGTTGTCTCTAGTACCTATGAGTCCTTGGTCTCCATTTTAAGCTTATCTTGGATAGCTTTCCTTTTACAAAGTTCTGCATACTTTGTAAGTGACTCTGGATCCAATGTCCCCAGATCATAGTCTGGTATTTCAATGATCTCATCCAGGGTGACTAGATTCTTCTTCTTCTTCTTCTTCTTTCTCTTCTTCTTCTTCTTCTTTTAAAGTGTAGTGGAGGCACCTATATGCAGTACCATAGCAAGTTATTTTTCTTGGTCTAATGTACTTGATGAAGGATTTGGGGGTGTTGTGCCTTTTATTTTCTGCTCAGTGTCTACCTGTCAGTTTGGTGTGGACGTCTCCACATCAACCTTAGCTTTATCTACAACTTGTCCTTCAATATACTTTGGAGTGGCATCACCTTTATTATCTTCTTCACCTTTATCTTTTTGCTCTCCATATATTTCTTTTTTTTCTTCATTTGTGATTTTCTTCTCTTCTTCACCCTTATCCTTAGGTATGCTTGCATCATGCTCAGGTGACTTCTCCTTTTGTGAGATGATATTGATAGCCTGTATCAATAATGGCATTTGTACTAGTATATTAACCTATGCAGTATCCATTGTTGTGTCTTGTTCCTTGATTTTCTCAGAGGTAACGGTGACATCTTCATCTGTCTTAACTTCATCGGCAGAATCACCTCCAGTAATATCTATGATTGTCACATCTTGGATTGTGACATCTGTTGTGTCTCCTAATGACTACAAAATATGATGTATTTCATCCATTGATTTACTAGATTCGGTGTTCAATTCAACTGAATTGACATCCTCGTTATCATTTATAAGAATGTGCTCTAGGTTTGGTGTAGCTTGATTCTCTTCATTGTGAGGCTTATCGGTAAGTTCTAATACTCTCTTGGGGCTTGTATCCTTTTTAGCTACATTGAGTATTTTTCTCCAAGCATCTTCACTTTCTTTCTCAAGATCAATTAAGCTCCCCTGTAGTACCTTGTAGGCTCTCAAATTGGCTGAGAACTATTAGGAATAATAGTCCACAAGACAACTAAGAGGGGAAGGGTGAATCAACTGTAATATAGATTATTAAACTTTAAACTTTATAAATCAAATCTGCAAGTGTAAATGATAACATAGTAAAAGCCAACACCATAACACAATATTTGTTGTCGAGGAAACCCTGTTAAAGGTAAAACCCTGGTGGGAATTAACACCCACAAATAATGTACTAAGAGTATAGTATCCATGTTAAAAGATATTATCCCTGTTAGGAGCTTGTTACAACATTATAGTACACAGCCCCTGTTAGGAGACAGACCTTGTCAGGAGTCAAAGAAAATAGTAGGCTCACTGCCAAGGCACATTTCCCAAAGAAGGTTAAAGCCACCCTCAAGGATTCACTATCTAAATCAAGTGTATAAAACAAATACACATTCCAATGAACTGTCTGATAGCAACTGTCTTTGCTTGGTCAGTTCCAATGAAGTATACCAATCATCAACTCTGATCTATATCCAACAGTCAACAAGATTTGTAGATTCCACAATTCTCTATCCTTATTCTCTACCACACCTCCACAAGAAAATATCATCCATATATACCCTCTTACAATAATTCATTAGGTCAGCCAGTTAAGCTTTCCCAATACATAATAAACTAGGTCGGCCAATTAAGGCTTTCCATCATAAAAATAATAATATAAACCATTTCTAAGATACACATGGTATCTAAAACAAGTATATAACACTTAAAATCCATCACATATACTTCCAGATCTGTAATTCATGCTCACAATTAATTTCACACGCTACATGTCTGATGTCGGTTAGGAAATAGGTCTTCTCCAGAATACACACCACAACTAATGTCATCAGTATCCAAACATCAATAGAACTCAACCCATTACCCTACCATATGTCAGTTGTCCATCAGTAAGCTCACAAGTTCTGAAATATCTTTTCCAGAAAGATATACCCAAAACATAGAGACCTGCTCTGTCCAGAATCACAGTTATAGTCTAAAAAACCAGTCTTCACCAAATCAACTGTAACATCCATAATATGTAACATAGAGCCAAGAAACCTTAGAAATAAGGTCATACCACATCCTTCTACATAAATCCAAATTTGATAATTCTGAATCATCCGTACAGTGTCCGTACACTCCTTCCAGTTAAGTAGCCAATCTATCTTCTCCATAGAAATATATGTTGACATCAGTGACAAAACAAGAATACCAACAACATGATTAGTAACCAAAACTGATATCATCCAACAAGAAATTATTTGAATGTAACTTCATCATTTCATCAATCTCTTCCATTTTGGACTCGAGTGGCATTATAGAAACTAGGGATCTTTCCCTTATCTATTTTTTAGAATTTAGTGCAAATGTCCACCTTGCCGATAACCTATCTAGAAGTTCTTGTGGCATCATCTTTTCAAATTTTATAGGTATATATTTGAATATACACATTATAATGATAATGGATTCTTTTATTTTATTCTGATCCTCAAGATTTAGAGTTAGCGATTTTCTAACCTTAGGCTCAGATATTGTACCCGACCTGATGATTAATACAACAACCTCATCAATTGTGGTAGGAACTTTGTTCTTTACAGGTTGTTCATCTTATTTAGTGTCTTCTATATATTCCTTTCTTCAGATTAGTCTTTTTCTTCTCTTTGGTTCTAAATTTTGTCCAGTTTGAGGCTTCCTCTTGTAAGTCCTCACATGTCCTTTCTTAATTGGTGATGAACTTGCATATTTTGTTGTTTGATTCCTTGTCCAAGATGTAGCAGTAGTTCTTGGCTTCTTTGGTTGTGGTACATCAGACTCACTTGATTCAAATTCACTCACTTGTTCACCTTCACCAACGAGTGATTTTCCCTTGATGTCTTGTTGTTGTTATGTCTCTTCATCGTTTACCGACAACTTTTTCTTGAGTGTCTTTACCATTTTTTCCTTCTTTTTGTCAATTTTCTTCACAACTAGGTCGGTCTTTATTCTTGTCTTATCCTCTTCATAGGTTCCAAACCTTGGTAATTATTTTTCTAATGGTTCATTTAATAATGCTTCAATAGCATTGGTGGCTTGATCTATATTGATCTCATAGTCAAGTGGGGCTAACCATGTTGTCCTCGGTATAGCTGGTTTAATCAAAGTTGTATCACTATCCACCATAAAACAAATATCTACTTTATATTGCTCTATCAGTTGTTCTGGTATCCTCATCCTTTTCTACACATTGTCCTTGAATCCAGTGAAATATTCATCCATGACTGATGTAAATTTTTCACCTTGTGACTTAATGAATTCACTGATCTGAATTGTCACTGGTCTAGTAGTGTCCCAGTTGACATTACCGACAGATGGGAAAAAGTCTTGAAAGTAGAAAATTATGCACATTAGGAGTGAACCAAACTTACATGAGTTATATTTCATTGATCTAATAGTCCTCATGTTCTCCTCCAATTTCTTCAGTAGAAGCTCAGATAGATCCAATTGTAATCCCTTCTTTACAATCTTGTGAGCAGTGTCTATTGCTCCGCATGCAATACTATTCATTTTGTTGGCTTGGAATATCTTGTATCCCAATATGCATGCACCAAATTTTAGTTCTCGATCTTTGATGAAATTTACCTTTAATCCTTTTCCATCCCATTCTGCACCTATCATCTTCTCAATCTTGGGGCGAGGAGGGTGTTTAAGTACCTTGGCCTTGTTGGTTATTGGATAACCTGTCACTATGTGTATTACATCCCTAGTGATCTATTTTGGCTCGTCCAGCCACATCTTTCAGTCATGTACCCTACTTAGTACTATCCTAATCCACTTGGTTTTAAACTCCTTAGGGAATATTAGGGAATTTTTTAGCCCTTTCACCTCGATATGTTTCTGTTCATCCTTGATGGTTCCATCTATGAAAATCTTCTTGTAAGGTTGCTTAACTTCCATATCTCTGATTTCTGCAACTTTACAGTGGATATACACTCGGCCATCCTCAATAAAAAAAACTCTAGGTAGTATGCTTGAAAATGAACCAGTTTCATTGAGTTGCGAAGAAACCTCTGGATAGAACTTGTATTTAGGTTCTTCACAAGTGGATTTCTTGATTATTTTAACCTTTTTCTCCTTGGTGTTCTTGATCTTGGAAACATGAGATGTGGTTGCCATGGTTTCTAAAAATTAGGGATTTTCCCATAGACAACTATGAGCTTGGTGAGTCATTAGTTACTCACTTGTCTAGCTATAGATGCTACAGATTTTTTTGAATGTTGTGAAACTGTGGTGAGTCACTTCCACAATCTATTTTTTTTTCTTCTCTTTGTGCTCTACTTCGCTCTGCTTCTTTGCTCTTAATCGCATGGTGAGTGAATGAGCTATTCCATCCCCTTTTAATAGGTGATGCCCTAAGTGGTGTATTTAATGCTTTACCCACTTCTCAGTGTTTGAAGATGGAGTCTCTTAGGTATCACACAAAATTCTAGCTCAGGGTAAGTGGCAACTCACTTAACCTTTTACATGTTTACCGACAGTGCTCAATAAGTGATGAATACTGATTGTCTTTTACATGATTACTGACGCATTTTGGTTTACATTGTTAACTTGGATTTCATATGTACATCGACGATTCTCGGGATGTATTAACCGATGAGATTTTATTCACAAAATCATAACAGTAATACCATAGTGCATCTTTATTCATGTTGGTTTGGCATTTTATTAATGTATAATGGAACTGATGTAAAATATAACTTGGTATTGTGCAGTTCCATACTTGTTCTACTTAGGTGGGGTTGGTGATGTCACCAGATCCATTGGATAAGGGGTCACCAATTTAATTTCTTGGTCTAGCATCATCAGTGTTTGTATCTTTCCTCCACATTTTTTTTCTCATCTTCCCGATGTCTTCAATAGTGTTGCCATTGGAAAAAGTGCTTGTCTCTGTCACTTAGTCTCTACATTCCTTGCTTAGATGACTGACCCTATGTCAGTGTAAGAATGTCATTCCAGGGTTAGTCTAGATTCTAGACCTTCTTATCCATTTTCTCATGTATTTTGCAGCTATGTGACCATATCTACTACATGTTGTGTAGTTTTTCCATGTATTGTAATCCCAGACATACGAGTTACCAACTCTTTTCAGGTGATAAGAATTTTCTTTTTATTTTGGCTTCCATGCTTGCTTTTTCTTCTTCATGCATTCAAGAGATGTGTGCCCATGCATTTTGCAAGTGGAACAATATTTTTCCATGTAGGTTTCCTTATTTGGTTGTTTCACCTTAGATTCACATTCATATGTGTTATGTCCTTTCTTGTTACAGTTATAACAATTTCCAATGAATGTAGAAGTGGATTTGGGAATACCTTTAATTTTGTTTCTGCAAACATTTGATGTGTAGCCTAGTTTTCCACAGTGATTGCATGACTGCTTCCTTGGTCTTGGATTTGTGTAGACATATTTTTTATCAGCTTAGTATGGTGATTCTCCATGCTCAATGTACCCTAAACTGGTATTGTTGTTAACTCTTCTTTGTCCATCCAGAAAATAATCCATTCTTTTTGTGCTTTTTTCAGCTCTCTTGATCATATCATTGTGTTGTTGTTGAATCCTTACTTCATTCTTTAGTATTTAATTTTATTCTCTTATCTCACCAATAGCTTCCAATTTCCCATTGAGTTCTTGTTCATTTAGTTTTCCTCCTGACTCATAAGAATAATCTGATTGGTGATCTCATGACAATGTTTAGTAAGTCTTTGTATTTCTGACTCTTTTTCTTGTAGCTTTTCAGTGATCTTCCTCCTATCATCAATAGCTAATGTTATTTCTTGCTCAACTTGTCTAGCATTATTCATAACCTCAATAATTCTTACCATCTGTGTCTCTTGACCAATTTGTAGTGATTTCACTTGTCCAGCTAGATGTTGATTGATTTCATTCATATTTGTAATGCTTCCTTCAGATGTGTCTGATGTATTGCAAGATGTAGATCCTGATGACTCAAAAAAATCAAGTATCTCTTCTTCATGATAGTCAATTTCATTACAGAGAGATGCCATAACCTTTCTTTCATCCAGTAGCTCTCTCATCTTGATTATAGCTTCTTTATATTGCTCATAGAAGATCTGTATCTCTAACTTCAAATTCTTAATAGTCTTGCCTAGCTTATACCTTTCCATTGTATGATATTTTCTCTGAAGTGGTTTAAACTTTTCCAAATAAGAGATCTAGCTCTGATACCAATTGTTGGAATAATGGAATGGTGTGTACTGGGAGTGGAGGGGTGAATCAATACCCTTGAAAATTTTATCAGTTAACCTTAATCCTTTTAGTAATCAATTCCTTGTATTACTGACCATATGTGTTATTCTTTCTTTATGCATGTCATAACAATTCATAAACTTAATTTTCATGTAAACATTCATGAAATGTAATGACACATGACACAAGATTTGGTAACACAGAAAACCCCTGTTAGAAGGTAAAAATTGCAGTGGGGATGAAACCCACAAAACTTCACTATCTGCAGAATGGAAGGGGCTTGTTAAGGCTTACAAGTTTGATCACTTCTGATGATCTTACCCTGTTAGGAGAAACATGTTTAGACTGGTTAAGGTCTACTCTATTAAAATCTTTAGCAACACTATTTAGTGTGCACTCGGTTAAGAGGTTTACAAAAGGATTGTTAAATCCACCTTCTTAAACGATTTCTTCTATTTGCTAGACTTGTTAGAATGTAGTCAAAAATACTTATTGACCTGAGTATATGCAATATAAAATTTATGAGTATAGATCCATTAAAGTTTACAATATGATGTATCACCTATAGTGACTGATTAATACCTTTGTTCTTCTCGGTAGCCTTGGATCTTGTTCTTTATAACAGATTCCATTTTTTGTTGTCCCTCTACATAAAAATCTATATCTGATCCATAGATGTCTCTATGGCTACAATCGTCATCACATCATCTTGTTCTGATTGAGTACATATCTATTTATACAATTAATTTAACCTAAATGAGTTTCATGCTTTACAATGATAACTCTATGATCAAAGGTTTACAACTTGACCTTGATCTCCTAGTTTGCATTTTTTCAATCAGTTAGACTAATTAAACCAATTACAATTACTTTACTTGTCCCTCAAGAAATGGATTTAAAGCTAAGATTTAAGATAAATATAAAACTTAAGTGTTTTATCTGACGTGTAAGTCAAATCTATATTTCTTTGAATAAAGTTGTCTCTTGGTAGACTAGTGCTCGGGTTTCTCTGTAGTCTGCCTGTGTGTGTTCACTGTAAACTTGTCTATCAGGTTCCTCTATTATCTTCTTTGTTGGTTTACACTGTAAACTTCTATCAGGTTTCTCTATGAATTATGTTTTCAGTTTACACAGTGATCTATCTGTCGGGTTCCTCTGTACTTAACATTTTTGGTGACCTTTGTTAACTATTGTGTTGGGTTGCACTATAAACCTATCTTTCGGTGATCATGTACTGACAATTCAAAAAATATTTCCCTTGTATACTAATGGAAAAATATGATCATCATTAACTTACCCTACCATGCATCAAGATCAACGAAGGCATAGATACTTGAACAATTTCCAAACACCAATCCATATGAACCCTCCATATTATTCATATTCACCCATAATTCCCAAGTCTTTTGGAAGAAATTTGGATGCACAACATAAGAATCATAAATTCAAGAATCCACATATGTATAAATATCACCATGTCCCATCTAATTGAAATGTGAATGAAAAGAAAAAAGAAATATCTAAAAGGCCAGCAAGGTCCAAAAAGAAAAATGAAATATAAAAGAGACCACAAAGGTCCACCAAGAAAAAAAATCACAGAAAATGTGGGTCCTAAATCCCTCATTGAAGAAATGCATTTAAAAGCATCACAAAAGAAGGAAAAATCAACAATTATGTGGATTCCCAAGTCACTTTTGAAATAATTTCACACAAAATAAAAATCAAAGTTAAAATTCAAGCTTCCAAAGGCTTCCACTCCATCTCCTTCCAGACATGTTCCACTTTCCAAGTCTACTTTGGGTTCCTATATCCCAAAATCCACTATCTTAGATACATCCTCACCTCCTTCATCCATTTTTCCTCCATCATTCCACCACCCTTCAAAGTGTGTGTCAAAGTTTATCTTTCCAACATTTCCATCCACAACATATTTTCTTCTTATCCTTCTATCCATTATCCAACACCTACTTTCCATCCTTCCATCCTTCTTCTCCAATCTATGACATAAAACCTTAACAACCATCTACATTTATCCTTCATATATATCCTTTTTCATCACCTTATCAATATCTTTGGGCATCCTAGCCATATCCATGGTTTATTATATCATATATTTCAGAAGAGCATTGTCCAAAGATCCTAATGTTAGAGATATATTGAAAAATATAAAAAAAGAGAGAAAAAAGTTTGGGAAAAAAGATTAAAAATTTCCTTGGTGAAAACCTAGTAAACAAGTGCCTTGGTAGAAAAAATAAAGTGAAATAAATTCATCCTAGGGTGAAAACCACTTCTTCTGGGGCCTTGAAAAAGTATCATGATGAAAACTGGCAAACATGCATCATGCGTAATTCCTCCCTCTTGCACTCTACACTCGGGGGCAAGTTTCATCACTACTATCCTTCATCTTCCTACAATTTATCTCACTTTCATCCATATTCCCTCTTTCACATTTGATATTGACAAGGTTGAACATATCCATGAGCATCAGGTATCTTGACATTTTTTTATCCTTTCCATCAGCTTATTCACTTGTTGCACCATCCTACCCTATCATGAGCTTGCTTATCCCAAATCCACCTTCATTATTCCTAAGTAGTCCTGCAATAATACCGAACCATCCCCTCATATCCTCCATCACCCCTTTATCTTTATAGTGATATCCTATCCACATCATATCCAAAATTGACCCTTTGGTCTTCATCAAAATGAAGGACGTAAAATGGAAAACAAGTTCTCAAAAACTTCTTTACATGTCCACTCTTTTGGACCACCCACTTTCATGATATCAGGTTGTTATCCTATATTCTATCTATCACAACATCATTGGATTCTATTTCTTATCCAAAACACACTTCACATGGCTATATCCTTTTTCCTTAGCTTGAGTAATCTTGAGTAGATGGTCCTATGGGTCACATTCACTACACATGCTTCATCCATCATTACCTATCCATTTCTGATACATCAGCTTTTTCATCCATCTATCATGTCCTATACCTTGCTAGACATTGGGGCAAACCAATACAATTTTGTTTGAGAGCTGGTAATCTTTAAAAAATCCTTTTTTTTTTTAAATCCAAAAAAAATAGAAAATTCTCAAAATTTCTTTTACAAACCAAAAATCTTTAAGTCTTTGAGTTGCATCTTGCATTTACCAAGATTTTTTCATATTTTGGAAATTTTTTCAAGCCCAACATATTTATTTTCAACTAGGGGCATTAATCCAAAACCAACGGATTTCATCAAGAAGACACCAATTCACACAAATCAAGGCATACAACTACAACAAATAGACGCTCAAACCTTTGATTTACATCATTGTTAGATTCACATATGATATTGACATAAACATAATCCTTGACCTTCATTGACTTATTATTATCAGGATTAAAAATAAACAAATCCCACAAGATCAAAATGGATGAAGTTCTATTTGAAATATGGATACAACAATAGCACTAAGGTTTTGATGAGGTATTGAATTTTCTTGAGTCATGTCTTTTCTAGTTGATCCATGACATTTCGACTAGATTAGAAATGATGAAAGTATGACATCTTTTCTTGATTTCTGTGTGACCATTTTAAGATTAATTCAGTGAAATATGTAACTTTTTCTAAGGACATGAACATCAAAGAGTCATTGAGGACATTTTTCATATGGAAGGGATTCAATCTCTGTCTGTTTACGTAAACAGATACCTCAGAGATTTAGATTTTTCATAACTCAATACCAAAATCCACTTGCAACATTGAATCCGACGAAAGTGGTATTCATATTCTCATAGTTTGCAAATCTAACTAGTGAGGGTTATATCATTTTTGTTATTGAAATTTGAAGGAAGGAGGTATTCAAATCAACATGGTTTGCAAATCTAACGAGTGAGGTTTGTACCTTTTTGAGGTTCCAAAAATCTCAATGATGAAAAATAATCCATGCATTCTTTCCAAAGTGACATTTAGTTGCATTCATCTAAATTAGTCTTGCATTGTGGTAGTTATGGAATTTTCTCAAAAGGGGGTGGAATTTAATCATGGTTACATCATCAAATTTTTTATCCATCAAATGATCAATTCTACATCAATGATATCATCACTATACATATTCTCACCTAGGGGTAACCTAACCATCTAATCATCTAAGAGAAACCTAATTCTTCCCATCACCTATACCTACATATGTACCTGAATCATATCAAATGACCATAGCTATAATCCTCCCACCATTAATGTTCGAGAGGTAACTTGTTTTTGCAATCAAACCAAATATCAATTAGTCAAATCATCCAATTGATCATTTAACTGCTGGAAATATATTGCAGGCTAGGTGACTAAGACGGGAGGGTGAATCAGGAACCAATAAAACTTCTTTACATTTTATCCTTTATTAGATTGTCTAATCTAATTGCATGCATGGAACATAAAAGCAATAAATATTCATAACACTTGACACAAGATATGGTGACCCATAAACCTTCCAAATAGAAAGTAAAACTGGGGTGGGGATGATACCCACAAGCTTTAGAACTGCAGTAATAAAGTTGGCCGGTTAAGGCTTACAATTGACCACTTCTGATGATATGCCCTGTTAGGAGAAATAAGGATTGTTAGGTCCACCTTGTGAAAGGATTTATGCAATAGAGTTAAGTATGCACTCTTCTAGGAGATTTGTGAAGGACTGTTAGGTCCACCCTATTAAAGGATTTTGACTGATACACCTGTTAGGATGAACCAGTGAATGATCTTCTATGCAACTCTAATTTGTTGAATAAGATCCTTTGATGTAATATTGATCACCTGAATATGATAGATGAGTCTTTTTTGTTCCTTTATACTTCTGTAGCCTTCTAATCAATCTGCCTCTTCATATTTGCATCTATACATGTATTCAATGTTGTTGTAATTGATTAATGATTAATATCTTTGGATAAAAAATGTGTCTCACATATATACCTATCCAAATTAATTACCTCTACAAGTCGAATACTATCATATTAAATAGTATCAAACAATATTTACTAAGTCGACTTAATGTTGATATTGTCCAGTAATCCAATCGGGTGATATACTGACACTTGGGCAACACAATGAACTTGGAAAATTTGGCACTCGATTAACACTGGGTGCTCAGTCCACATTGATCACTCAAAGATGGTAAGAAACTCGGTTAACAGTGGTGACTCGGCAGACACTGTTTGGAACTAACTTCTTGGTTGACACTGCAACTTCTTAGCTCGGTTAACACTTCAAGCTGTTGGATTGGTTAACACTGTAACCATATGAATGACTAAATGTTTTGGCACTAATTGAAAATATGTCTTTCCATAAGGTCTAAAATCTCCCCCTTTGGCATTAGTGACAAAAATACTTATCATACCAAAAAATCTGATCAAACAAACTGATAAGTCAAAACTCCCCCTTACCATTGTTAGGAATAAGGTGTCTCAACCTTGGATAATTCCTATTCTTATTATTTGTTTTTTAAAATGTATTTCGTGCAAATAATGTAATTAAGTGTGAGTGTACATGTCTAGTTGGCATGTTGATGTGTCACTCCACTTGATGTGTCGGCATCTTGAATTGTGTGTAAGGAGATCATGGCTAAAATAGTTATGACAGATTCCTATGACATGTAAGAGCTATTTCTATGAGATTTCAATGACAGGTGAAGACCCTAATACGACTATCTTTGGAAGTTTCCCTAAAAAGAAAAGCGCATGATATAAGCATTTTTTAGGGTTACAGGAAAGGATATAAAAAGAGTGTATTGTTAGTCTAATCTAGTGCTATGGGATTTTTCTGTGTGTGTCGATTGTCTCCTGAAAGACCTTGCATTGCAAGTGTGTTGTAACTGTTGTATTGAAGATAATACATTGTGTAGGTTTTGGAGTCCTGGGGTTTTTTACCAAAAGGTTTTCCCCAGGGTAAATCATTGTGTCATTCTCTATTTTCTGTATGCATGGTATATGGTTGCAATATCTTTGTTAAATTAGTTAATGAATCTGAAATTGTAAGAATTTAGAAGAATTTGTACAATACTTTCCTTTAGAGATTAGTGTAGGAAGCTATTTTCACACCTGAGTTTCCTTACAACCATGTGCTTGGATTCTAGCTCAGTTTTTACTACTGCTTAGCAACTCCATTGCAAATGACTCTATTTTTTTATTTTTCAAAACTATTTTTGTAACCCTGTTATATATATCTTCCTCTTCTTTGTTGATGCAGGAGCATCCTAGGGTAGTTGGCTATCCTGTATGTTTGGGAGATTTGATGGAGTTGTGTGGACTTATTTTCATGTGTGAGGGATTTGGTAGAGTTTTTTGGACCTACTTGGGTCTTGGGTAATTGGTTTTGATGTATT
>MU227060.1:101708-112574 GCA_018584345.1 Thuja plicata
GGACATTAAATCTGATTTAATAATAAATTATGCCAAAGTAACATTGTCTTGACATAACAGGGGGTATGATCACACCTAGGGAAAATAGGGTCTATGGTCGGTACAGACCAAATCTAGGTGGTTACATAATGTATCTATTTCTTCCTCTTCATCATCTTCTTTTGGCAATATCAGTTTTCTTCTAGATTTCTTGAAATTGTTTGTAGTGAAGGCAGGGGTAGAGATGTTTGGTGTTTTCTTGGGGGCTGGCCTCTTATTCTTAGGAGGTTCTTCTTCTACCTCTTCCTCTTATTTATCAAGTTCTTCTTCTTCTTCTTTTATGTCATCCCCTATGGCTTCAGTGATAGAAAGAGGAGAATCTGATGACTTACCATATTTCTTTCCAAACTTCTCAATTCTTTTTCTTCCTCTCTTCAATATTTTGGGAATCTCAATTTCCATTGTTATTCTTCCCTTAGCATATTCATAAGTACCAAAATATGCTTCTTTAGGATCAACATGCTCATTAATAAGAGCCTCAATAATATCTCTAGTCTCATCAATGTAACCTCATATGCAAGAGGTTTCACCCATGCAACACTGGGTTTGACTGCTTGGATGTGCACTCTATCACAGTCAACTAGGAAAAATATATCATCCTTATAGTCTTCTACCAATTGTTTGGGAATTCTAAATCTGTTTTTCATTTTCTCTTTTAAAATTTCAAAGTAAGCATCCATGATGCTTTCAAAATTGTCTCCCAATTCTGCTATAAACTCATTGATCTGATAAAATATAGGCCGCCTATCCTTCTTCCATACAACTGTGCCTTTTGAAGGGAAAAATTTTTGAACATAAAAGAATAAGTAGACCAAGAGTGAAATGAACTTACATGGATTGGTCTTAGACGCCCGTATGCTCTCCATGTTTTTTCTCAGTTGGATGAGCGGCAACTCGGCTAGGTCAAATGATAGATTTTTCTTCACCACTTTGTATGCCAAGTCCACGGCCTCACATGGAACACTATTTTTTCTGCTAGAATGATATATCTTATGTGCAATCACATGAATTCCAAACTTTAGCTCCATGTCAGTGACTTGATTCAAATTTTCCATTCCACTCGGCAATAGTCTTCTTAGCTAGATCAGCTCGGGGTAGGGTTTTATTGGCCTTAGGTTTATTAAGAATTGGGTACCATGTCACTCGGTGTATGATCATCTTGGTGATTTTCACGGGTTGCTCCAACCAAAAATGCATGTCATGTATATAGCTCAAAATAAACCTAATCCACTTTATCTAGAAATTCTTTGGCATGTGCAAGATATGGGTTAAACCCTTGACTTCGAGGTGCTTGTGTTTCGGCTTCAGGTTTCCATCCACACAAAGTGCCTCATATGCTTGATTCAACTCTAATGTTCCTAGCTATTGGTACAATGATAGAAATTTCAAATTTCGTGAATCAATAGTACCTTAGGAGGAATTTGGGAATGGGCTCCCATTGGATCTATCTCCTCTGCGATCATTGTATGAAGTTTGAATTTTGGTGGTTCACAGACTACATTCCTCACTAACATCTCAGATCCCTTCTTGATCTTACGGCTAGATGAAGATGCCATAACACTCAGAAGATTGATGAAACTTTGCTGCAACTAAAGCTTTCAAGCACAAATTTGCTCTAAAATTGCTATAAGCTCATAATCTCTCTGCAAACTGTAAAAATTAATGGTAAAAAATAACCTTTCAATTTTACCATTTATGAGAAATTTCCCCTTTAAGTTTCCATTAAATTCTCCATACATAGTAGATGTCGTGGCTCAGTTAGTTCTTCTAGGCTTACTTGAAAGCTCGGCGAAAACTAACTTCACATCTTTGGAACCATACAACCCGACTTAACTTGGTTAAGCTTGAGTAGCTCAGTTGTAACTGAGATCCTTACATGGTTAGAACCATAATGTGTCCCAGTACATCAATATGTATATTTGGACTTGCTAGCACATATGAAACCGATGTATGATGGCTTGTATGCGCAGTTCCAGTTATCTCCTTACAAATTTATTCAAAGATGGTGGTTCTACCCAATTCAGCATTTTGGGTGCCATTTGTTCCTTCATTGTTTTGGTCTAAATTATCAGGAGACTTCCTTACCCATTGCTGACTTATTTGAGTTTTTATTTTAGAAACTTTTTTTTCCTTTCTCAAAACTAGTATCCACTTTTTCTCTATTCATATAGTTCTTTCTTAGATGACCAAGTTGTTTACATACATAACATCTCTTAGTAGGATTCCTTTTTCTAAGTTGAGTCTTTGCACAATTTGCACCAATGTGCCCATACTCACCACAATGACAAAATTTGTTCCACGTGTTTTAATCCCAACCAAAAATTGCCTTTGCTAATTTTTCAGCAGGGTTCCACTTCTTAGTTCTGCACTCTGAGGATTTATGACCTTGTTTGTTACAATTGAAACATTTTCCTTCAAACTTAGGTTTCTCAGTGCATTCACTTGCCCTATGTCCATTTTTTTGCACTTGTAGCACATTCCATTAAAATTTTATTTCCCATTGCTCCAACACTTATTTGATGTATGCCCTAACTTACCACAATGATTACATGTAGGTTTCTTGTTCTTTTGAGCTCCTTGCTGTGAGGATTTGCCTTGTTCTGTATAACCTAATCCAATCTTTCCATGATGTCTGAATTGAGTTTTCTCTATCAACCAATTCATGCTTTCTTTGAATTCATCATCCTCTCATTAGTTTTCTTTTTAGTATTGAGATCACTTTACAGTCTTTCATTTTTAGTCCTCAGATTGATAATTTCTTGATTTGCACTATTGAGTTGATTTATCATATCTTCTTGCTGAAGTGACAAATAATGGATTTCATTTTTATTTTTACTCTAATCTTGTACTTAGCAATATCTTATCATTTTGTGTCATTTCTCTGTCATTTTTTGCTTGATTCTTTTATTCCATGACTTCACATATTCTGACCGAATGAATTTCTTATTCTCTCTTCAACTTTCTGACTTCTTCATGTAAAGTGAGATTCTTTGCAAGTAGGTCTTCAATGGCTACATCTTCTTCTTCAAAACTTATTTCTTTACACAAATCTTCAATTATTTCTTCTCTGTAACCTTTGTCATTCATTTGCATTGCTAATTCTTTTCTTCTTTTCAGGGAATGAGAGAGTTGCTCCTTGAGTTTTCTTATTTGATCCATGGCCACTTGTAGATCTATCTTTTCATTTTCAATGTCTTTCTCTAGTCTGTATATTTCCATTGCCTCTGATCTTTTCTCAAGCTATTAAACTTCTGATAAGACACCCATTTCTCTGATACCAATTGTTGGAAATATATTGCAAGCTAGGTGACTAAGAGGGGGGGTGAATCAGGAACCAATAAAACTTATTTACTTTTTATCCTTTATTAAATTGTCTAATCTAATTGCATGCATTGAACATAAAAGCAATAAAAATTCATAACACTTGACACAAGATATGGTGACCCAAAAACCTTCCAAATAGAAAGTAAAACTAGGGTGGGGATGATACCCACAAGCTTTAGAACTGCAGTAATAAAGTTGGCCTGTTAAGGCTTACAATTGATCACTTCTGATGATCTTTCCTGTTAGTAGTAATAAGGACTATTAGGTCCACCTTGTGAAAGGATTTATACAATATAGTTAAGTATGCACTCTGCTAGGAGATTTGTGAAGGACTATTAGGTCCACCCTGTTAAATGATTTTGACTGATACACCTGTTAGGATGAACCAGTGAATGATCTTATATGCAAATTTGATTTTCTAAATAAGATCCTTTATGTAGTATTGATCACCTAAATGTGATATATGAGTCTCTGTTGTTCCTTTATACTTCTCTAGCCTTCTAATCAATCTGCATCTTCATATTCGCATCTATACATGTATTCAATGTTGTTGTAATTGATTGATGATTAATATCTTTGGATAAACAAAGTGTCTCACATATATACCTATCCAAATCAATTACCTCTATAAGTCGGATACTATCATATTAAATATTATCAAAAAATATTTACAAATTTAGCCCAATGTTGATACTCAGGTCCAGTAATCCACTCGGGTGATATACTGACACTTAGGTGACACAGTGAACTTGGCAACTCTAGAACTTGGTTGACACTAGGTGCTCGGTCCACATTGATCACTTGGAGATGGTATGCAACTCGGTTAACACTGGTGACTCAGAAGACACTTCTTGGAACTACTTGCTAGGTTGACACTGTAACTACTTAGCTCGATTAAAATTTCAAGTTGTTGGCTCGGTTAACACTATAACCATATGAATGAATAAGTGTTTTGGCACTAATTGGCAATATTTCTTTCCATAAGGTCTACATTAACACCAATCATTTATCCGATCACCCATTTTCTCATCTTGAGCGCATCGATTTGTTTGTCTCTCTAGATCTTGAGAGAAAATCACCCATTTATCAAATCAGTAAATCAACCAACCTATCCTATCAGATTGGCATCAATACAAAATCAACCAAGTGATTCTAACTGACATCAAGTGATATCAAAAGATCATCAACATCAACAACATTTCATCAATCGTAGTTTTTATCATCAAATTATCTCATGACCAGGGCATGTTCAAATTGATTTTATTAGGAAACAAATCAAAATTTCCCAAACTCAACCAAATCATCCAAAATCATTTTGATTCATTTCCCGAGGGGGCATCATATCCACATCAAGGATTCATATTAGAGTTTTTTTTCATCATTAGGGGCAACATCCTATCATCAATCAAATATGCATAAAACATTAATAAAACCTGGGGTAGTAAAAATTCAAAATCATCATCAATGGGGCATTTTTATCAGATTGTTTTCACATCAAGGAATCACATCAGGATTCTCATCAACATCAGGTGTATCATCAAGACCAGATGAGCAAATCAAACATCATACATTCTTTGAACCAATGCGCTTCACACGTCGATTCAAAGAGGGGAATTTGTAGACACCTAAATTTGGTCAAACAAAATCAAACAGAGAATGAAGTGAGAAAACTAAGAAAAATCATGAATTAATTGAATAATCAAAGCCTTTAGATTAATTAAGTCAAAAGATCAAATTAATTATACAATTGATTTTAATCAATTAGTTGTATAGTTAAAAATTAATTCCAACCCCTTTAAGCATGTACATGGCTAAAATAATTCAATTAAATAATTTAGTTAATTCCTAATATTTCTCACCCATCACATGGGAAATAAATTTCAACCAATGGGAATTAGGGAATGAGCTCACATGGATCAAGGCCAAAGTAATTCTCCATCACACATCTTCAATTGTATCTTGACTTCTCATTGTGTCCCCTTATTTGAAACCATAATTTAAATTGTCCCAACCTTTGAGACAATCAACTCAACTCAACCCTAATCAAGGTTAAATAAACTCTACCCCTTACCCTCAACAAATCATTTAAATATAGGCCATTTTGAGAGCAAAACAGAGAACACACAAAGCATCATTAATATAGGCATTTTGATCTTGAGTTCATAACATTTGCATTGTAGAATTTGATCATTATTGAAGCATTTAAGACCATTTGAGCTAAATAGGGTATAATTAAATTAAAGAGCTTCAATTTATCATTACTAGGACTATCATTAATGGATGTTTGATCTGAGAGCATACTATTATCATTCCTAGATAGAGAGCCATGACATGCTCACTGTTCATTTCAATTCAATTAGTTTAATTTATATTTTGAAGTTGAATTGATAGAAACAGTACTAATTTCATGAAGGTGTGATTTTCATATACACGGTTCCTTTCATGTTTACATTATTTTGTGATTAAGGATTAAGATAAGCTTTTGTGGATTTGATTTAAGAGAAGATTTATAAGTTTTATGGACAACTTATTCGACACCCCCTAGTTGTCTTGTGCATTTAAAAATATTCATCCTCGCCTTGTTTTCACACAATAATATGGACCTGTAGAGTAAACCATGCTTTTTTTAGCTCAATTATCAAGCTTAGAAGATGTGTATCCAAGGGATGACTTCCTAATTTTGAAAGAGTTTCTCAAACTTTTGTAGGAAAATCATCTTTCTTATCTTGTCATAAAAATGGATGTAATCTTTAAAACGGACGGTCCCCTAGGATTAAATCTCCTTTGAAAGAAATGCCAAGTTGCTTATGGTTTTTCAAGGAGGATTAATGATCATATAACATTGTTTTTAGATCTTTAGATTATGATCATGACCTATGTATTAGCAATGCAAGCCCATGGAATATATATATATATATATATATATATATATATATATATATATATATATATATAAGATAATTATAGCCATCTCCAAATCCTAGGTTTCTCAAAGATCTCCACATAGACAATTATAGTTAGCTTGTGTGTGTGAATGTAACAAACTTGATTTTACAAAATTGAGAAAACCTTTGCATTTTTCCACTCATGATGTTTCATACCTTAGCATATTTGATTGTGAGATGAAAAATCTTCAAAGGTAAATAAAGTAGTAAAATCAAACAAAACAAGTTTTTTTGGTTCCATGGTGGCAACAACCTTGCTTCTTCTAGGTGTTATGGGATGTGGTTATTTTGTCTTATTTGATATGTGGGATTTTAAACAAAAAAAATTAAAATGATTTTACCCTAATGGCCATATATCCTTTCATCATTATAGGGCTAATGATGACCGCATATTCTTTCTTCATTCTAGGGCTAGTAATTAAAACTCTCATGTCATGCCCAAAAGTTGGGCAAAATACAACTACAAATTTTTTTCTAAAGTAATAATTTTAACTGTGGTTGGATTAACACAAGCCTCTAAGTTATCTAAGATTCACATTCACAGTTGCAATTCTAGGACCTAGAACAAGTTCGAGTGAACATACGTTGACTGCGTTGACTATGCATAGTCTACTAGGCGTTGAAGAGTACTTGATTCTTAACGTTAATCTATCATCTTTACTATATTGGTAATTATGATCTAACTAGGGATGATTTAGGTCTAATTAAGGTTCCAATTTCAATTCAATTGCGATCATTATTACTTATCCCAATTTACATGTTTACTTGATTCGATGCATTAACAGTATAAAACTTAGAGATTAATCTTATTAAAACATACTATTGTTATTAAATTGATTTACATACCAAATTGATTACATCTTACTTCAATGATAACTCAAAGGAATTAATTAATACATTTAAACCAAAATATTTAGCACATTAATCTCCCTATATCACTAATATATTTTAATTTAAACACTTTCTAAAATAATACATTAATCTTGAAACTAGCAATAAACAAATATTAAGGCATAAATAATTACTAAATGTCTTATTGAAAAAATAATCAACTTTAACAAAATAAACCTTAATAACTAATATAATGATTATCATATCACATAATAATTCCCTTTTAAATTAATAGCTTAAATTAAACCAAAAATTTTACTTTAATAAAAAAACTCACTTTATTATAAAGCTTGATTAACTTATTGCTAATTTAATCATTTATTAGACCCTTCTAGAAAAGTCTAAAATAAAGCCATAATGGCAACTAAATCCCCTTGAATAAAATTTGAGTTCCATTTTAAAATAAAATCTAAATTAAATCAAATCTAAAGTTTATAAATATAACTTGCTTCATTTGCTAAATTCTAAAAGTGCTCTGTATTTTATTTTGGAAAATTATTTAATTTTAATCTCTACGTGTTTTTTTGTTAGGGATGGGGAGAAACTAGGGTTTCAAAATATCCCCGTGCTTGAGGCAGCGCCATTGACAGAGGCGATGGAACAGTGTCGCCCGAAAAGACAGTGAGCGGCGCAAAGGGTAGTGGAGAGGAGGTAGGTCAAGGATGGGACTTCCTGCTGACGGGTGGAGTTGTTTAAGCTTGCGCCACGCGGTGGCATAGTGGCCATGCACGGCTAAGCGGCCATTGGCAGAGGGATAGTGGAGCTGGGTGACGTGGCGTGGCTCAGCGCCTCCCATCCCACTATGTAGCCACAGTGGACGAGAGGGCCTGCCATGACCGTCGTCCTCCCTCCACTGTACTGCATAGTTGCGGGAGGAGCCACTCACCATGAAAGGAAAGAGAAGGGGTCAGGGAAGGTCTTCGGCCCTCCCCACTGTTATTTATGTTATTAATTATAGTTTTCTTAAAAAAAACATTTTAAGGTTTCATTTAAAATAAAATGAAATTACATGTTGGAATGCAGTTTTTTTATAGTTATATATATATAACTATAAAAAAACTACATTCCAACATGTAATTTCATTTTATTTTAAATGAAACCTTAAAACAATTTTTTTAAGAAAACTATATTTAATAACATAAATAACGGTGGGGAATAACTATAAAAAAACTGCATTCCAACATGTAATTTCATTTTATTTTAAATGAAACCTTAAAACATTTTTTTTTAAGAAAACTATATTTAATAACATAAATAACGGTGGGGAGGGCCAACGACCTTCCCCAACCCCTTCTCTTTCCTTTCATGGTGAGTGGCTCCTCCCACAACTATGCAGTACAGTGGAGGGAGGACGACGGTCGTGGCAGGCCCGCCCATCCACTGTGGCTACACAGTGGGATGGGAGGCGCTGAGCCACGTCACATCGCCCAGCTCCACTGTCCCTTCGCCAACGACCGCTCATCCATGCATGGCCACTGTGCCACCGCATGGCACAAGCTTAAACAACTCCACCCGTCAGCAGGAAATCCCATCCTCAACCTGCCTCCTCTCCACTACCCTCTGCGCTGCTCACTATCTTTTCGTGCGACACCATTCCACCACCTCTGTCAATGGCGTTGTCTCAAGCACGGGGATATTTTGAAACCCTAGTTTCTCCCCAGCCCTAACAAAAAAACATGTAGAGATTAAAATTAAATAATTTTCCAAAATAAAATATATAGCACTTTTAGAATTTAGTAAATGAAGCAAGTTATATTTATAAACTTTAGTAGATTTGATTTAGTTTAGATTTAATTTTAAAATCGAACTCAAATTTTATTCAAGGGGATTTAGTTTCCATTATGGACTTTATTTTAGACTTTTATTAAAATTGATGTTTGATTTATTCTTAAAGAAATAAATTTTTCCTCTTATTTATTCAAAAAATAAGGTTGTATTAATGGTTATAATGCTTCCACAAAAAGGCTCACTATGAAGTTATGTTCTTATTCCCTTGTAATTATAGCATTTAAATTTGAAAATCAAAATTATGACTATGAGCGGAAAGATCAAAACATATGTGTGTGTACATCCATAAATAATAAAACTGTATGCTCAACTTTATTTTCTATCAAATCTACCCTTTTTTATATATTATATTAAATCTGAATATCTGGTTTGTATTTTGTTTTTATATAACCAACGAGTGTACAAACTAGATATTCAGATTTAATATAATATATAAAAAGGGTAGATTTGATAGAAAATAAAGTTTTACATACAATTTTATTATTTATGGATGTACACACACACACACATATGTTTTAATCTTTCCGCTCATAGTCATAATTTAGATTTTCAAATTTAAATGCTATAATTACAAGGGAATAAGAACATAACTTCATAGTGAGCCTTTTTGTGGAAGCATTATAACCATTAATACAACCTCATTTTTGCAATAAATAGGAGGAAAAAATTATTTCTTTAAGAATAAATCAAACATCAATTTTAATCAATTGAAAAATCATTATATTAACATCATATGTAAGTCATAGTTTTTAAAAGATTTATTTTCAATATATAACAAAATCCCTTGTACAAGCTTTAACATTTTCTCCAAGCTTTAATTATGACAAGAAATATAATATTTATTACAAAGGATGGAATACAACAAAGGAAGCCATGATTTCCATGGGCCACTAAAAGCTCAAAAATGCTCATAAGACCTCCAAGCTCCATTTGAAAAACCTGTGATAGTAATAGGTTGACCATGGAGGCTCACCTCCCAACCTAGGCCTTTGCAAGGCCATCCCCACGCTTGGGGATCCAAAATTGAACAGGAATACAAACGGGTATCTACAAAACTTAAACACTCAACAAGCTCAACAAGAAAATTTTGTTCCATGGTTTAACATGAAGAAGGTCTCCAAGAGGTCTTCTCCAAAAGTGGGATGATAGTGGACTATCTTAGGAGGAGAAACCAAGGCACTATATACTAAAAAAAATCCACACATAGACTTGAACAACCCAAATTTCTCAAGATGCAAAACCATGGCCTCCAACCATCAAAACTTTTCCTTTTGACCCCCTAGTTCCCTCAGGCATGCTTGGCATCATGGGGACCAAAAACACCCATGTTCATCCCTCCACACATGGGAGACTCTACACTACCTGGTGTCTCAACCTATCACCCCTTCAAGGTTACTCTACCCTCCCAAGGGTGAGTGTGCCTTGGAGACTCCCAAAACAAGTCTAAGCACAAAATGAAATACAACATAAACATGAACTCAAAAAACAACATACATGGAGTAAAGAAAATTACATACAAGACTCCATTAATGGAGCTCTAAGCTATCTACATGCATAAGAAACATCTATTCTTCTTTACACTAAGAAGCCTACCTCAATCCAAGCTATGGAAAGATAAATGGTGGTTTGTGAAGAGTTTTTCCTTCCAATCCTTCTTCCTTCTCCAAAATCCTCATTCTAAACTAAACCTGTCTCTAAGGGCCTGTTTGGTTGGCGGAATTTGTGCATGCTGGAATTGCCAATTCTAGAATCAAATCCATTCTAGGTTTGTGCTATTCTCAAAATGAATTCTAGAATATGGCTGTCCTGTTTGGTTCACCTGGAAGATGACTGAGAAGATGCAAATTCTGTGTTTGGTTCCACACAACTAGAATTGGAA
>MU227060.1:113358-125012 GCA_018584345.1 Thuja plicata
CTTGAGGGGGAATTGTGGAATGCTCAAAAAGGCCCAAAATTAGAATTCGCATAACCCTATTCCAATTTTTAATTTTGGAACCAAACAGAGAATTGAACATTTTGGGAATTCGGAAATGCCAATTCCCATTCAATTCCCATTCCACCCCTCAACCAAACGGGCCCTAAAGGTAGAGAGTGGGTGAGCACCCAAGCTCTTTCTAAACTCTCCCCTATAAAGGCCTTCTACCTAAAATATTAGGAATAATTAATGGGGAAGAGACCCTATGATGCAGAGGCCCTAGGTGGACTTTGAAACAACAGTTTCTAGAGGGACATCCCAAGTGTTCTCACAACACCAAATTGACTTTTTCTATAGGATCATTCTTCTTGATCCAAGCCACACCATACTCTATCAGAGAGAAAAAAATTCCTTATGCCACCATAGGCTCTACATCTTTGTACACAACACAAATTTCCCTCCAACACATCAGTAACTTTAACAAGTTTGCTAAGTTTTTCAATGACCGAGCTCCTCAGCCAACTCTGCAACTGAGCATCAACACCTTGTCTCATTGAAAGACCTCTATCTTCCATCCCCTTCATATCCATACATAAAAACACATATGGATATAGATGTTACAAGGATAGGCTTCTCCCACAAGACACATTCAACATAGAAAGTGGGAGATACTTATGCAATCATGGAGTCTTCAAAATAAACAAGGATTGTGTCCTCACGGGCAGAGAAAAGATTGTTTCCTCACGACAGAGAGTAGGTAGTTTGCATATAACTAAAGTTTATTGATTTGAAACTTCATTACATTTTCTTCTTTGACACACAAATAGCATCCCCAACCTCCTAAAACTCCTTTCTCCCATGAAACTCCTCCCTCTCTTTCAAACTCACACAAATAACCTTGACCAAGATGGTTTAGAGTTACAACTTCTGTGTCAAACTGCTTGCAATCAGTTATATGACAGTTATAGTTTAGTTTATTTTTGTCAACTTGACAACTCTCTATCTTTGTGCATTCATATTACCTCCAAAATATTTTAGGACCCCTATTCTAACTCTTAAAGCCTTAAACCCTTCTAAAACCCTTACATAAGCCTTTATAGGCTTGTTTTGCCATTTTTGGGCAATATTACATTTTTGGCACTCTTAGTGCATTATATATCCTTAGTGGCACTATTGGCCCTATTAAAAACATCGTTAAATGACCATCATTGATCTTATTATAATGATCTACCTTTCAAGGTCATGGTGTATTCCATTCCCCCTAGGATCTATCAGTGACGCTCTTGCACCTTCATGTCCTTGGTGCTTGACCTTGGTGCTCCTGCACCATACTAATCAGCTTTAAAAAATTTCCAAGTCCTCTTGGAAACCTGGAAACAAAAAAAATGTCATAAAAATTTAGGCCTTCATCTTGACCTTTGGAAAATATAAAACCTCTTGGAACCATGTTGCCCCATGCATCTTCAGTTTGCATTTAGGCTTGGTCTCCTTCATCAATGTGAACATGGCTTTCCCATGTTGCTGCATCTCTCAGTCACCATAATATAAATCAATATCTCTGATTCATTTTTTCCCATCTCCATGCTAGGATAAAATTTTATCCTCTTTTGAGCCTCCTCATGGCCCATCTCTATAAATTTAGTCTCTTCACTGAAGGCTACTCTCTCTTGTGCCTCAAAAAATCCTCCATAACTCTTCCATTCTTCCACTACTATAACAAATTTCTCCCACAAATCAGGTTCCTCAACCTCAAGCCTCTCTATACTTGTTTCTATGTTATCTCCTCCAGCATCAACCAAGACTTCATCATAATTCTTTACACCTTCCATCATAGGTTCAACTTCCTCAAGAGTACCCTCTTCTTCTTCAATCTTTGTCTTCTTCCTTATTGTTGCAACTAGTCTCTGAATAGGTCATTTCATCTTCCTTTTCAACCTTAAGTGCCAAATTTTCACATCCTTAAGCATCTCCTCAAGTCTCCTCAACCTTTCTTCTCCTTCTTCCAAGTCTTTCATCTTTTATTTCCTCTCCTTTCTTCTCTTTTCTTGAACTCTTTTCCACTTCTCTTCCAGCTCTTCCAAAACCCTTCTTAGGATTTTCAACTCTTCTTTCCTCGTCCATTATATTTATTTCTTCCTTGCTTCTTCTTCCTTATTCTTTCTTTCTACTTCCTCTCTTCTCTTCTTGTCATCTTGCATGAACTCTTTTAGAAACTTGGCTAACTCCCTTTCACTTTTGGTCATTTCCATCCTTACACACCAATCTAGGATTGATCAGATGTCAAGCCACCACTTTAGAACACTCTTAGAGGATAATTAAACTCTAAGCATCAACAAAGGACCTTCAATCTTTAAAATCCTTAAAATTTCTTCCACCACTCAACCTAGGATTCTCCTAGGCTTTGATACCACCTGATGTAGAGGCCCTAGGTGGACTTTGAAACAACAGCTTCTTGAGGGACTTCCCAAGTGTTCTCACAACACCAAACTGATAGGATCATTATTCTTGATCCAAGCCACACTATACTCTATCAAAGTCCACACAATGCCTTATGCCACCATAGGATCTACATCTTTGTGCACAACACAAATTTCCCTCCAACACATCAGTTTCTTCAACAAGTTTTCTGAGTTCTTCAATGACCGAGCTCCTCGGCCAACTCTGCAACCAAGAAACATCACCTTATCTCAATGAGACACCTCTATCTTCCATCCCATACATATCCCTGCATACAAACACATATGGATACATATGTTACAAGTATAGGCTTCTCCCACAAGACACATTCAACACAGAAAGTGGGAGAGCCGTATGCAATCATGGAGTCTTCAAAATAAACAAGGACCGTGTCCTCACAGGCATAGAAAAGGTTGTATCCTCATGAAAGAGAGTAGGTAGTTTGCAGAGAATTAAAGTATATTGATTTGAAACTTCATTACATTTGTTTCTTTGACACATAAATACCTTCCCCAAACTCCTACAACTCCTTTCTACCATGACACTCCTCCCTCAATCTCAAACTCACACAAATAACCTTGACCAAGATGGTTTACAGTTACAACTTCTTTGTCAAATTACTTGCAATCAGTTATATGACGGTTACATTTTAGTTTATTTTTGTCAAGTTGACAACATGGTTGTCAACTCGACAACTCTCTATCTTTATGCATTCATATTTATCTCCAAAGGCTTTTAGGACCCCTATCGTAACTCTTAAAACCTTAAACCCTTCTAAACCCCTTACATAAGCTTTTATAGGCTTGTTTTTCCATTTTTGGCAAATGTTACATTTTTGGCACTCTTAGTGCATTATATATCCTTAGTGGAACTATTGGCCCTATTACAAACATCATTAAATGACCATCATTGGTCTTATTACAATGCTAATGACCTTTCAAGTTCACGTTGTCTTCCATTCCCCCTAGGACCTATCAGTGGCCCTATTTCACCTTCATGTCCTTGGTGCTTGACCTTGGTGATCCTGCACCACCGTCACCCATCCCATCTCCCTAGTTGTATTCCTTCTCCATAAATGGATTCAAATTCCTACAAGGAAAGAAAGGATGAATTAACCAAAGTTTTCCAACTCTCCAAACTCGTCATTCTTCAAAATAGAGACTTTAGGGATGTCATGAATGAGTTTAAAGGCTCTCAATGGGCTGAAAAGGACCCCTAACCCCTAAGGTACCAAGTGGGGTAGTTGGTTTTGACCCTAGTTACTCTTTTGGGGCCCAAATGACCCTCCTAAACTCTACCCAAAGTTAACTCACGAATCTCAACTCAAGTTTACCCATCTAGAAGCTTCCTAACCCAAGGTAAGCTTGAGTACTACACTAGGTAACCCTCTAGTTACATTTACTAGCCATACCAACATATAAGTACTTACATTTGTCAAAATTGACACAAAATATTAAAAAAAGGTGTGAATTGATTAATAATAACATTACTAGATTTAAATACAATCAAACATGTTACTTTCACAAATAAACAAATAAACAACGAGGTTCATGTCTCTACGTACAGACATAATCTTAGTATTCACGGGATTCACATAGGTTCAATTATGACACCCGATTTTTAGAACCATGGTCAATTTTCTTGCACACTCATTGCACACGTCAGTAGGCCCAATAAAACATCATATAAAATATAAAAAAATTTATCATGCAATAATTCTTGCATAAAACCACAACTCTTTGAAATTTAAGCAATATTTGCATTTAATTAAGCAAGCATAACATGATTTCACTAAACAAATTTACATCATGATAACATCTACATGCTAATTCAATATACTGTATCATCAAAACTAAATCATAAATGGAAATCTCCATCACTAACATACAGTATCACATAGGTATCCTAATACATAATCAGGTACTACATACAAGCAAAGGATTCAACAGATCCATAACGAAATACATGTGTCCGAATAGTCCAACTATATAAAAAATCAGTATCAACTTGTTGTGGGTCCACAACACACACCCAATTTTTTGGTCCACTAACCATGGGCCCCCTTCTTTCTTGTTTTTTGGCCTACTCCTCCCCCGTTCCTTGAACTCAATTTTAGAGGGGCCTATTGAGGAAGCAAAGGTTCTTTTTGACCCTTTCGCACTTTTGGCGTTTCGGACATCCTTAGGTCCTCTAAAACATCAAAAATCCTGAAGGGTCGAGCCCACCCCTTTCAGTGTCTCAGCCTCCAAAACATCAAAAAGGTTGAAGGACCAAGCCCACACATTTTGGTGTTTCAGCCTCTAAAACACACAAAGAGGAGGAGGCCACCCAACTTTGGATTTTTGACCTTTGAAACCCTAAAGTCAATGACATCACCCCACAGGCTATAAAAGAGGCCCAAGCACTTTTTTCCTCACTTGCTGCATTTTTCATCTGCATTTTTTTAGATCTCTTTGCGCGCTCGCCATTTTTTCTTCCTCATCATTCATTTGTGGTCGATCCTTTTTACACCCAACAAATTTCTCATCAGCCCCTTGCCTCGCACCTTTAGAGGTAGGGCTCTGTCATTTTTTCCTCTCTTCGTTAAGGTTAGGTTTAGTTTTTTGTTAGTTTTCCTTTTTGTTTTGTTTCTATGCTATTGTTTGCCTTTTGTCCTCCCTCCTAGGTCCCTAGAGTTCGCACATTTGGACCTCGGGTTGGATCGTCCTCCCTCATGTTTGGATTTTTATCTTTTTTTTTCATTTTAGGTTAGGTTTTTTTTTTTGCATCGTGACCTAGTCGTAGGTTTTTGGCCTCCGAAACACCGAAACCCCGAAGACAAGATCACCCCTCCCACAAGTTTTGGTATTTCAGACTCAAAAAATTTCTTTGGACCTTTGCACATCAAAAGGTCAAAAATATTTCATCAGCCCCTGAGTCTTTTCGATATTTTTGTCTTTCGCACCCCAATTTTTTGCATAGTTTTCACACTCTGCAAGTCTGAAAAATACTTTATTTTCCATAGCCTCATCCCTAAAAGTTTAGCCTTTTACACAGGGTACCTTGTCTTCGGAGTCTAAAATTTTGAAAGACAAAAAAGAGATTTAAGTTTCATTTCTGGCTACTTAAAGAGCCATCTGCTTCTGGTTTTCTTAGTTGTAGTTTTGGTTCTTTCCTACTTTAGTAGCTTCTTCAATAAAGATACTGATACTTGCATGTTTCTTCAGATGAATGCTTGAGAAATGAACAACATCACCAATGGAGTACCTATTTAAGGATATCATCCCCCTTCAAAGATCAAGAATAAGCATCTGGAAATCACTAATACAACATCGAGAACGTGGATTGGGATGAATTCTTGGTAAGGTGTTCCCAACTAGCAGGAAGGATTGAAGATTGCAACTCCTTGGTCTTATCAAGCTTGGTCAATGTAGCAGCACACTCGATATCGATTATGTCCTCTGAGTTCATCATGAAATTGGCCAACCACTACACACTAGATGAGAGGGTGGTCAAAAACACACAAGGATAGATAGTTCTTGACCTAAGGCCAGACAATATTGAATATTTCTTCCATCTTCAGAAAGGTGTGGATAAATTCTATGACTTCTCTATAAATAAGGGGTTGAGATGGTTCAGAAAAAAGACTCAAGATGCCTATGAGATTTCCAATCAGGAATACCTCTTGCAGCCTCTCCCAAACAATAAGCTAAACAAAATAGAAATCAGAAGAGGATACTTAAGGGATGACATCCAAGAGATAGTCACATTGATAATCTGAGTATATGGACTACCTCAGTTCATCCAAATCAAGAGCTAGATGATCTTATTAATAGAGAAGATAAGGAACTGCAAGGCCATATTTGATTGGGCCACCATATTAAGTGATAAGCTAGATGAGAAAATGACCACTATAAAGAACAACCCCAAGTTTTATATGACCTCATACATAGTGTATTTGTTGGAATCACAAGTAGACTATTCAAGGCTTAAAAATGGGGAGATTTTGGTTAACCTAATGCATGGCCCTTATTTTTCTATCCACAAATGGTCAAAAGAACATACTTGCCTGAAAACAACCCAGATTATAGAATAGTGAATGATGCATTCATCTTCAGATTCATTAGGTCCATAGAAGGTGACTACGTGAAGAGATTATCAAAGGAAGTTGCTACTAGAATAAGGGTTGTAGGGGCATACTACATACAATTCATAACCTTCAGATACATAATAGTGATAGGATATACCCTACACCCCAAAAAACTACCCAAGTATCCATTTGATTGGGTAATCATCCTGGAAATGGCTAGGCATCTCACAGATGCATATGAACATATCAAACATAAGAAGAAGCATTGTTGGGATTTCCCCATTTCCATTGGCCCCTACACTCTCCAAGATATAAAGATCTACAAGTAATTGGCCTTTGAGTGAGATGAGTGCCCACTCCAAACATATAAACACATTTGGGCCTGATTTAACCCTATAGGCAGATACAACCATATCATTGGAAAATTCTACATCCATGAGCTGCATACTAAAGATAATTGGATGAATTGTGTGGATGACCACGAAGTGAGGATCAAGGATTATTGTAGGATGTCCCTCACATTAGAATAAGCCACTTTAGAGGTCAATATTCCCCCTAAGTTTTGGTACAAAGATTCAGATAATGTGTTGGAGCTGATATATAATATTGATAAAATATACAACAGGCCTATCCTGAATGTAGAGATAGACAAAGAAGAAAATGAGAGCATTGAAATCATAGCAAGGAAAGTGGTGAGATAAACTATGGCATGGATCAACAATCCTTATAAATGGACCCTATTCCCATGAAGGCACTAATGGATCCACCCAAGAAGGCAGACAAGAAACATGGAGAGAGGTCCATAGTGTCCCAATTCAAGAAGGCCCCACCCCAAAAGCTGGGAACATTATACGATCATGAACGTGCAGTGGAATATGGTTCCAACCCTAGGCACAAGACCCCGAAGATCCAAATGATAGGGAAAATAGATCCTCCTATTGAACCATCACATGCCACCCAAGGAGAAGGCCCTTCCACATCCAACTAGTCTCCTCCTACCATTGGAGAAGGGAAGAAGACTTACAAAAGAAAGATAGTTTTTTCCTCTCCCCGATTAGAAACTTTTCAAGAGGAACTAGAACTGGAGGATGTGCCCTTAGTAAAGAGGACAAGATATCGGGTAGCCTCTTCAAGGAAAAAAGAAATTACAAAAGAGTGGACAGAGAGTCAAAAGGAGAAAGATAATCCTTCAGATACCCTTGGCTCTGATGAATTCCTCATGTCAAATTTTGAGGGCCTAGAGGGTTTTGTAGATCCAGGACAATATACACCTAACTCCACAATAGGAATTAACCTAGGATCACAAGAACCCATTAATCCTTAGGTTAGCCTTACTCCACCTCTGTCCCAATTCACAAACCCTGCACTAAATGTGTCTCTCACATGAGTGGATTCTAGCACCAACCAAATGGCAGAAACTCAAGATGCTAGAACTACACAGAACATAGAAGGGGATAAGACTATAGTAGAAATTTCAACACCAACTCCACTACCTTACATTCCTACTCCACCACATTCTCTCCCAACTCCCATTCCAACTATGCCTCCTATTTCTACTCTACCACCTCCAATGCAAACGCCCACTCCACCACCATCTATTCCTTCGCCTTCCTCTAGCCTGAATCCCCAATTTTCTATTGGAAAGTTGAATTCCTGAGGATGCATGACTCATTTTTTTTTGTCATCATGGCAAAAAATTCATGTTTAGTTTATGTCATGAAAGACAAAATGACTAAGTATGGAAAACAGGGCAGACAGAGATATTCAGCGATCAGCACATCAGCGCATGTGTGAGAGATCAATTCAACTTATGCGCATTCAGATATATATTTTATGACATTTTTACATGCTACATCCAGACATGCATAGTATGGAACAACCGTACGACAAAGTTACAAACAGATCAGTAGGCCAGCAGTCCAGAAGATAGAGCATGGAAGCCAACTAGTGTTTTGATCAGCGTGAATTATTTTGTAATGTAATGGCTAAGCGCCTTTGGTTATATGTTTTTAATGATGTAATTAGCATTGTAGTAAACATGCTTGAGCTGACTTGTTCAAAAGAATTGTGTATTTTGTTTTAGGGCTGACTAGAGTCTTGTTTTGGGTCGCACCTATTTGGATATGAACATATAGGTATGTAATGTAAATTTATGTTACAAGCATCGATTATTATGTAAGAGGAAGATATAGAAGAGCAGTATAATGAAGTCAGTATATGATATAGCTCTTTAAGAGAGTAAGAGAATTCGCGTATACACAGAATTGATTATACAATAGTGTCATCACAGTAGTTCACTTTTGATATAGTGTATATCAACTTTCAGAAGGTTGTAGCCTTCATCCTATTGGGAAGTGAGCCTAAGAAATGAGCCATATACCTTTAATAGGGTTTTGTAAAATACTCCTAACAGGGTCAGACCTTTAACCAAGTCATTATACTCATATTGTAAAGACTACTTCTAACAGGGCAAAGGAACTTTAACAGGTTCATTATACCCAGTACAATATTTGTGGGTACTAATTCCCACCGGGGTTTTCCTCTGATCAAGGTTTCGCCATAATCATATCATGTGTTATGATTTCTTATGTTAAGCTTCATTCTATGTATGTTTTCTTTATGTTCAAGTTGTTGAAAAGTAGTTAATAGACAAACACTGATTCACCCCCCCCCCCCTCTTAGTGTTTCCAACAATTGGTANCCCCCCCCCCCCCCTCTTAGTGTTTCCAACAATTGGTATCAGAGCTCTGGTCCTCAACAAATAAGTTTAACCACTTGAGGAGATCATGGACTCAGTAGAAGCAAAACATTTGAAAAATAATCTTGAAGCAGCTCTTGAAGATCTTGATAGATCTGAAAAATAAAATGAAGAAATTAGATTGAAAGTTGATGGCTCACAAATGCTTATCAAGAAATTAAGAAAAGATTTGAAAGATTGTTCTACAAGTGATTTAGGGAAAATGATCAAAAAGTTCAATGAAGAGAATATGTCTCTAAAAGATAAAGTTGAAAATATGGATGAACAGCTCACAGACAGCCAAATTGCTATTGAAGAAAAGATCAAAGAAAGCAAACAACTAGATGATGAACTCTTGAAAGAAAACATGAAAGTCCTGGAATTGGAAAACATAAAGAAGAAGTTGGAATCTGAATTAACAGAAGCAAAGGATAAGATTGATAAACTCCACACAAGTTTTGATTCACTTCAATCTCAGCTTAATGCACAAAAGCAAAAAAGTGACACTACTAGTCTTGGATACAGTGTAGCACAAATTGAAATCAACTCATTGCAAGAAAGAAAGAAAAATCATGAAGCATCTTCAGAGGAAAAGAAATTTGAAAGTGTTACAGAGATTAAAATAGATCCACCTAAAGGGGAAATCAAGCAAGTTAACAGAACTTGTTATGCATGTAACAAACATGGTCATTTGGAAAGAGATTGCAAAGAGGTAAGACCTTTCAATGGTTACTATTTCTCCTGTAATAAATTTGGTCACAAGGCTATACATTGCAGAAAAAATCAAAGAAATTAGTCATAGCAGAATGAAAGAAGAATGAATCAAAACAATCAGAGAAATCAACCTCAAAAGAATTTGTAGAACACCACATGTCAGATATATAACTACAATGGACACACAGCAAAGTGGTGCAACATGATGAACAAAAGCTTCATACCTCCTATCATTTGTCACACATGTGGAAAGGTTGGACACATCTCAAGTTTTTGTAGATCCAAAACTCAAAAGCAAGAGGATCCTAAGAAATCCCTATTTGAAGAAGGAGAAGTCAAGTTTGTTCAAGAAAAAGAAGATTCAATCAAAATTTGGGTTGAAGTAAAGAAGGATAATAATGTTGGAAAAGTAGTTGATGCATCCACAGTGGACGCACCCTCTACTTCTGCTTGAATAAACCTTCTTGGTCTTAGGGGGAGCTATTCTAGCACAGGACCCCTACGCGGTCGGTATACTCACCTTTGAGTATGCACCTATGGATTCATGGTTATAAGAGCATAATATTGCAGTATGCATACACACATTGTCTCAAATGCATTGGGATCAAAGTTGCAAAATCTCTGAATAATTTGCGTACGGTTGCAAACATTAAATGCAGTAGATTTTATAAAAGAAAGTAAGTGTTTGATATTCTTCACACTTGCATTCAAGATCAAAAAATGTGGAGAGCATTAGAGCACTAGGCATCAAGGCACAGAAGCATAAGATATTTGGCAGCTAAGCGAATAGATAAGAAGTTTGGAACGGAACCCTAGCAGTCACATCATTTTGAAATTTTGTGAAACCCTACTTAAGAAAGTTCCAAGTAAGTATGATGACTCCAATAGTATTGTATATTGTAGAGAGGAAGAGATTTGTATTCAAGAAACATCCATTCAAATCCATACTGGATGATGTGGAAGGAGCTTTCTCCAAAACCCCGCTAGGTGTTGTTCACATAGAAGATATCTGCGCATATATTTACTGTAAGAAGGAAACAGTAGGAGATATCAACATAGCCACTCATATGGGATCTATGATGAAACTTGATTACACATTCAAGGATGAGTTCATGCACTTGATTGATAACCCTATTTTTGAATACTTGAATGTGCATGAGTTTGATGAGCCAAATTGGGTGAAGATTTTTCTAAGAAAAATACATGATGATCTTTATTGGATTGGTGAGGTCCCTGTGCGTATCACTACAGACCTAATCCATGAATTAACTGGACTTCCCAAGATTGGACCAGTTTTTCCTATTAGCAAGGATGTCAAGAAGAAAATTGAACAAGTTTTCCTATCTAGAAGTGACAAGCGCAGAATGACAATTGACCCTATCAAAGAAAATGACATAAAACTTCTAACTATGATACTTGGGTATAAGTTTCAACAAGAAAGTAGGTTAAACAGTGTCTCTGTAGCAATAGTCCTAGCAGCTATTAGAATGGTGAAGGATAAAACTCAATACAACCTATCTGAGATCTTGCGTGGTTAATTGATTGACAACATTTGATGCAGCAGTGGCAATGCGGAAGCCTTCAACAATGAGCCAATGGTGGAGTTTGAATCCTTCAACACCCCAAGGTGAGGGGTAGGTGCTAGATACCTATCACAGGTATGGTAAAAGGACTTGG
>MU227060.1:132472-143263 GCA_018584345.1 Thuja plicata
ATAATTCTGCCAATCCTGGAACTAGGCCTCACAACTTGGTCTAGGTGCCTAACTAGAGTAAACTAGACATGTTTTAGGACTCTTAGAGTCATTTCTTGTTGGGTCTAGGGTTGGTTCTCCTGCACCAACATTCAAATCATCAAGCATGATAGGAGCAAGACATTCAGGTTTGGATCTCTGATCATCTATTTGTACTTCCATATTGTTGGAAAGGTTGCAAACCTTTACCTAGACAGGAGCAAACCCACAATGTCTCAAATTTCTCTTAAGGCCGCTTTAGAGAGAAGTGCAAGGGACACCATGGATATGGATATTAAGACATTTAGGATCAAAATGTAGAATAGGTTCAGATTATCTAAAAAGATAGTTGACAAATATAAGGATACCATATGTTTCATGGTAGAAACATATTGCACTTGCATGGAGGAAGTTGAACCTAGAACCAAATGGATTCATCCTCTTGGTTATGAAGTGGAAGAACATGTGTTAGATAGATATGCACAAGTTCTATTGTCTACACCCAAAGATCCAAATGAGCCTAGGTGGGGCACTTACAGAGAGAAGACCAATGAAGTGGATATTATCTTACACAGTGTTGATAACAAAAGGAAGGCATCCAGAATTACATCTAGCATTTTAAAAGTTCATGGAGTCACTCAAGAAGATCTTGATAAATATAGAGATGCCAAGATAACAAAAGAACTTGAGAAGACTGAATAGATCTAGAAGAAGAAGAAAGTAGAGAGCACCTATGTGCCCTCTACCACCATTGACTTAGACTCATCTCCACTTTCTACACCAAGCAAGAAGACTAGAGGAAGAAAACAAGCACCCACAAATCACCCATTCTCAAGGAATGCTCAAGCTCCTCCTGAGGTAGGATTTAGACCTATTCTAAATGTTTTGAAGAACATGATTGTAAATGAAGGGAGATTAGATACACTTTCTATAGTCTATGACAAGTATCAAGAAATAGATAAGACTGAGATACATTCTATGATCATATCTCATATGATCAAGTTTAAGAAGATAGTTCTTGAACTCAAGACACTGATACCAGAGCAGTTATGGAACATATTGGAGATCATGAAAAGACATGCAATAGAGGAAGACATGAATATTAGAGAAGAAACATTGGATACTCTTCTCCCTTTATGCTCGCATGATGAGAAGGCTATATTATTAGATCTAGTGAAGCCTCATCTCAGAACCAAGACAAGGACTTTACAAATTATGAACAAAGAGTATGAGCAGATAGGTAAAGAGACTGAAAAGGCATTTGCACAAGTTTTTATGGATAGACACATGTATCCACCAATGATTCCTACTACAAAAGTAACTCCAACTCCTCCTAAATAGGTTACAGAACTAGTGATTCAGAAAGTACCTACAACAGGTCCACAGGTTTCAGTGCCCACAGTGACAATAAATTCTGATACAGATAAAGACTCAGAAGATACTATATTAGTTGATAATATCAAGATATCCATGACAACATCTGAAAATGATATGGACAAAGTTGATAAAGCATTTGTAAGCACTGAAGAAATGTGCACTAATGATACATCTGCACAACAAGATGAAGTTCCCACCAATGATCCAATTGACATAAATGAAGAAAAAGATACTCAAGGTGATGAGACACCAATAAAAGAAACACCAGTAAAGATTGAATGTATGGATACCAGTTAGAATACTATATTGTCACCATCCACTCAACCATCTACCTCATTGTTGTCAAGGTTAACTCCTGATTCAACAAGTATGGATGCATGGGGAGAAGAAGACCTAATCAAGATACACGTTCTTGCTATGGAAAAAGAAAAGGAGAAACAACTGATGAGTAACCCTCACTTTTTTTAATTAGTAAACATATTGAATGACTTAGTGCCTGCTGACAAGAAAGTAGCAAAAGTTCAATCAGTTGAAGATGTCGACAACATTCTGACAAAATTCAAAACACATTTTACAAACCTAGTAGATTCAGCTACTAAGATTGCAGAAGATGAATACAAAAAGGAGAGATTGAATGATTTGGTAAAGAAATTTACCTTAGACTTGAACTCCTTAAAGATTGGGCAATCCACACTGAAAGAATTGGTAGCTAAGGGAAAGAAAGTTATAGCCAACTGCATGGACAGAATGAAGTTCACCTCTGAGCATATTAAAAAGGTAGAAGAGGCAGAGATAATGGTGGATAGCATCATAAAATTAGTTGAGACTTCCATGCAAGACATAAACATATGCAATAATGTCTATCAAGGACAGTTGGACAAGATTGAGAAGGCTAACTTGGAAATCAGCAAGATAAGAGTCTGACAAACTCAGTTGATAAATGCACTTGTGCCATCTCTAGCAGTCCTAAATGAGAACATCAAACAGATTGATGCCACCATTGCAACATATGATCAATTTCCATGCATGGATCTGATGAAAATGGAGAAACTAACTTATGCCCTATGTGCACATCTTCAGACAGTAGATGCAATGAAAGTATTTTGGCAGAAAGAGATCCAATCTCTTAAAATTGTGTACCCTGAAGTTTACATGGAGTAAGTATGTAGAAGACTTACAATTTTTTGTACACCTTTTTCATTAATGTCAAAGGGGGAGTAATATATAATGTGTATATGTAGAGAATTATATGTATATATCAATAAGATGTTATGATATACAGTCATTTTTTGTGTTTAGTCATTTTGAGAAACTTGGCCACATTCCTTTGTTGCCATAAATGACAAAGGGGGAGATTGTTGGCAAGTTGACTTGCTGAGGATGTATGACTCATTTTGTGTTGTCATCATGGAAACAAAGTCATTTTTAGTTTCTTTCATGAAAGACAAAATGACTAAGTATGGAAAATAGGGCAGATAGAGATATTCAGCAATCAGCACATCAGCGCACGTGTGAGAGATCAATTCAGCTTATGCGCATTTAGATATATATTTTATGACATGTGTACATGATACATCTATAAATGCATAGTACAGAACAATAGTACGATGAAGTTACAGATAGATCAGTAGACCAGTAGTCCAGAAGATAGAGCATGGAAGCCGGCTAGTGTTTTGATCAGCGTGAATTATTTTGTAATGTAATCGCTAAGCGCCTTTGGTTATATGTTTGTAATGATGTAACTAGAATTGTAGTAAACATGCTTGAGCTGAATTTTTTGGAAGCATTGTGTATTTTTTTTTAGGGCCGACTAGAGTCTTATTGTGGGTCGTGCCTATTCGGATATGAACATATAAGTATGTAATGTAAAGTTATGTTACAAGCGTCGATTATTAAGTAAGAGGAAGATATAGAAGAGAAGTATAATGAAGTCAGTATATGATATAGCTCTTTAAGAGAGTAAGAGAATTCATGTATACACATAACTGATCAGACAACAGTGTCATCACAACAGTTCACTTTTGATATAGTGTATATCAACTTTCAGAAGGTTGTAGCCTTCATGCTATTGGGCAGTGAGCCTAGATAGTGAGCCATATACCTTTAACAGGGTTTTGTAAAAGAATCCTAATAGGGTCAGACCTTTAACAAAGTAATTGTACAAACATTGATTCACCCCCCCCCCCNTACAAACATTGATTCCCCCCCCCCCCCCCCTCTCAGTGTTTCCAACAGTTTTGATAAGTACAGAAGATACACCTCGACTCAAGACCACATTGGAAGCCATGAAAAGTCATAGTGTGAAGGTATCAATCAATTCCTTTGGGGATGAAGGAAAAGATAAAGATGAATACGATGCTACCATGGAAGAATATAAGGGAGAGGAAGAGAAGGGAAAGGAAGAAATTCATGAAGTAGAAATGAATGAAGAAGAAAGGAGGGAAGAGGGTGAACATGAAGAAGAACTAGATAAAGAGGAGAGGGTAACCCCAACCCACAAAGCTTGGCTTCAGTCCTTCACATCACTCTGTATGAGCCATTTACCCCTTTTAGTAAACCCACTTGGTTCACTAAAGATAGTCACCCACAGAAAATAAGTTACATGGATGAAGAGGATGGAGAAGACACAGATATGTCATTCTTAGGGCAGGCCTTCCATCAAGCAGAGACTAATATACCAGTGAGAAACATACCATATGTCACTCAAGACACCAAGGATCACTGGAAGGTACAAGTGGAAGTTCCTTCTACCAACACGTCTCAAGCACAAATAACCCCAGATTATTATACATTTGAAGAGGTAGATCTGGGAGAACCAACCAGAGAAAAAAGTAAGACTCTGGCAGCTTTAGGGCTCAAACATGCTCTAGGTTTCATGAGAAAAGATGAAGAAATTTTCAAGTTCCTGATAGAGCAGAATGAGGCTATGAAGAAATAAATTCATAAGATGGTGGGTCCCATTGACCCAAATTTCCCAGAGGCCTCATTACAGGCCATACTAGAGAAGAAAGGTACTCTGGACTTGCCAGCAGGGGTAACCCCTTCTTTCATTTAGGCAAGTGTTGATTGGAAGAATGATTTTGAATAGCAGGGAGAGAAGATGATTAGGGATATCTTCCATCCATTCAAGGTTATCCTTAAGGAAGCCACCCATTTGGTGGATCTTATGGAAGAATATGGAGGGTTAGACTCTAAATTGGCCCAATGGTGATCAGCTCTACAGGATCTCAAAATAATCAGGAAAAAATGCTTTTGGATTTTGGTCAAGATATATGAAGGTGAAGAGATAGAAAAATTTAGTACCTGGACCAAGAGTATAGAAAAATCCAAAAAATTCCATGATAAATGTTTGGAGAAGGTGCATCAAAAGAATATGGAGATCATGGAATGGGTAGAATAAATAGAGAACTTCTTCGTAAGTATTGACTTAGAGTTATACCGATATGAGGAAAGGAAACTTCTATGCCTAGCCAAAGAAGTGGTACAAAAATTCAAAGGTATTCTGGAAGGATTCAGGACCAAAGAAGACCTACACCAACTTTTCTACTTCAAGGAGGATATGCAAAGTATCTCTGAGCACAAAGAAGAGATCAATTTCTTTGCTTCTGAATTGACCATTTTCAAAGAGAAGAAAGAACGATGCATTGCCAAAGTGAAAGGCAAGAAGTAAACTATGAGGAAGTATAGGAAATAATATAGAGGTTGCAAGCTTCTCATCCATAGGTGTTCCCAAGCTGATTGTTCAGTCTAGAATTAGACATTTTTGAGATGCAAATTCTTCCATACTTAGCCATTTTCCAAAGGCTAGTTTTTCACCCTTTCTCCCTTTGAAAGTCCAAAATTTTGGGGGTCCCAAATTGAGGTTCCATACTTAGCCAAATTTGCACTTGGAAAATTTCAGGGCAAAAGTCTAGGTCCAAATTCTGGGTTATTTAAGTGTGATTGCTTTTTTTTGCATGAAAATAGAACTCCAGATCATATGGATGCACAACTAGAGTTTGTTTTGAAATGATTAAGGGTATTCTATTAGTTCCCACCTCAAAGAGAACCACATATGAAGATTCCAAGAGAGAACTTAGAGATCAAGAAGAAGACTCCAATTACAAACAAGGGAACTCCAGCTCCTCTCTTTCTTCTTTCTTAACGAGTTTGACCTTATTTTCATGGGAAAACTGATTATAAGAGGATCAAAGATCCATACAAGTAGTTTAGTAGTTTAACAGTATTTGTTTTTAGCAAGCTTTAGTTTTATTTTGTTCTCATTAGTTTTAGAGCCTCTGATGCCCTAGTTTCGTGGCTCAGAGTTTGTAGTACAGAGCTCTATATATTGTAAGAAAAAACAATGTATTAGGGTCAGATTCTTGATGCAATAAAGATTTAAAATTGGTGCTTCATTCATGGTGTGATATTTTTATGATATCTATGTGAAATTGATGAATATGTGTTTTCTTATTCATTCTTTTCAAAGAGCCAACTGTGTTTATTGTTTCTCAAATCTGCGATTCTTTAAAATTGGAATTTTTTGTTGTTTATCTACCTTGATGTGATGAATGTATGGGAAAGATCATCTTTTGGGCTCCACAATAAATTTGTCTTGTGTGTGTGCACATCTTGGTGACTTCACAATTTGATAGATTTTGAAAATATTGCATGTGTAAATATGTTTTCTCTCCAAACGATTTCATCTGTTGGGTATATAATTGTGACATGGTTTTATTTATATCTAGTAGGTTTGTTCCAAATCTCTCCATCATTCAAATTCATAAGGAAGGATTAACAATGGTTTATATCCGTTAGGATTTCATTTCAACGATTTACTTTATTCTTGTCACCCAACTCTTTTAATTTTATGTCATAAATCTGAAAGCAATTAGAATCATCTTTAGTTTTAAACATAAATTTGCATCATTGGTAAACTAAATTCATTGGTAAATTGGAAAATACCAAAAAGTACTAAATTTTTTTTGCAGTTTGACGTCTTGAAAGTACCAGCAAAGGCCTCCTCATGAACATTCACATTTATCTTCAACTAAGTTACCAAGTAGGTTGTACCATGACCCTGGAGAACCTTGGGAATAACTTTGTTATTCTTTCAAGAGAGGAAAGAGAATCTCAAGATCCTATAAATTCACTTGTGTAAAAACAACGCTCAACAGAAGTGGCACTAGAAGGAGGGTCAAAAGACTGAAAATATGGCTAACATTGAATCTTTCTCTCCAGAATGGTTTGAGCAAGTGCTTACATCATATCCAAAAAGAGGTGAGTTCCTTGAAATCACTCACCACCATAGATCTTGCAGCAACAAAGTAAAGTCAAGAGAGAACCCCTCTCACCATCCTATTGAGTCTCAGAATCCACTTGGACAAAAATCACACATCATTGTCCCTACTGTCCTCACACCCATAAACCAAAATCAGAACTTGCAAAATCAGAATTTGCAATAACCTCGTCTGATGGCCTTCTTCACTAATGCACAAAAATTGCCACTAAACTTGATTGGGAAGATCCATAAATTACCCAAAAATCTGGAGAATTTTTGCACGCATTTTATATATGTTGAATTGAGGATAGTGGAAGAGCACATTCGTGCCTTCAAAGAAATTTGTAACCGCAAAGAGATTGCCCACCAAGATGTTGTTTTTTTCCTATTCCCATACACTTTGGGGGAGTTTGCATACAACTGGTACCTGAACTTACCATGGGGATCTATCTCTGCATGGATTGAATTTGAAACCAAATTTATTAACCAGTTTAAGTTGTATGTGGATCCTGCTATAATGCATCACCAATTCATAACAACAAGAAAAGATCCTAAGGAGCCCATTTCCATGTTCAATCATCATTTCCACAAGATGCATAAAAATTTGGAAGCTCCTTACACTATATCAGAGGTAACCGTCATACAAGTTTACCTTAAATCCCTGGACCCCTTCACTTCAATTTTTCTATGAATACTTCCCCTCACAGATAGGCACACAATGGAAAAAGTATACAATGAGGCCATAATGTTTACACAACAAATGGACCCACAAGAAGGAACTTTCAGGGCCATGCCTACCATTAGAAACATTGCTACCCCACATCTATTTTCAGAAACCAGTCAAGATTTGGCCACCCACATGCCTTTGTTAAACCCAATTCTAGCACAACCATTCACAACCCCACCACCGTCCATCACTTATCCTAGTTACGAGACTCATAAGAAAACATTCTTGGAGAAAAGGGGTGTGCCCCAGACCGAACTTGATACTCGCTTGGCCTCTGAGTTGGATGTCATGAAGAAAACCCTATCCCAACTCACAAATGAGCTCACTAGAATGAATTTGAATCCCTCCCAAAACCAAATTGGGTACCAACATGTGCCTACCAGTGTGAATTCTTACCCCTAGAATTAGAATCAGAGTTTCAACACCTACAACAATAAAATAATTCCTAGGATAAGCCCTTTGGGAATAAAAGACCAAATAGACCATGGAATACTCAACCCAACAATGGTAGCACACCTACAGATAATGCTAATACTTATCAGGCCACAGAAGCAACCCCTATAATAAATATCCTCAAAATTAGGAGGAGCTACCCATTTAGTTTGACACCATGATGTTTGACTCCTATGATTCTAGAACTGGGGAAAGTTTCGACACCTATACAGAAGAAGAAGAGTGAATGTTCCCATTCTAGAAGGAGAATGAACCTGAGTATTCTGAAGTTCATGCCTTCCAAAATGATCATCAAAACTCATATAACTTATAAACCCAAAAGGAACCTCTGACCAATGGTATACCTCCTAGCAAGCAACCAACTCCACCAAACCCATGGGAAAGAAATAATCCTATGCCACCTAGAGGTCTAAGTTCTCCTGCATCATCTCCAACAAACACGTTTTCTCATTACAAAATTTCAACTTGGTCAAATGAATACTAAAGTGCAGTCGAAGAATTAAAGAAAACAAAGGTGAACATATCTATGTTCGAAATGCTTCAAGGCTTCTCTTCTCAAAGAGAAGCACTCTTGAAATCTGTGGACCATTCAAAACAAGGTACAATGACCAGTAGTGCGAAGACCACCACCTCCAATATCAATACTTTTGAAGCTTTCCCAATGATGTTCAAAGACAAGATAGAGGTACCACCATTCCTACTCAGTCTATAAATATTCAGGAAAAACATACACAATTTCCTAATTGATTATGGAGCTTCATGTAACATCATTCCTTTATCCATCTGTCAAAAACTAGGGATGGTTCCACAAATGAAAAACATAGTACTGATTCAACTCAATAAAATAGAATTAAAGGTAATGTTGGAAAGTGACAATGCAAGCAATTGTTATTTTGTCATTGTTGTCAAACCTTGACTGGTGAGACTATTGTTATCTATTTGAGTATCATATCTATTGTTGATGGAGAAGATTTAACAAGAAGACCAAGAGAATGGTTGAGTTAAGGCAAATAAAAGGGTACTTGATCAGTTGGCACTCTGGCAAAGTAATTAGTTTATCTTTCAAAGATAGTTTTTCTGGCTATTTTGTGCCGAGCAAGTTTTGTCTTGTGTCGAGCAAAGTTTCTTGTGACGAGAAAAGTTTCTTGTGATGAGAAAAGTTGTTCATGACGAGAAAATTTGTTCAATGTCGAGAACCCATTGAAATTGCTGAGTGAAAACAGTGATGTTGGCCGACTTACAGTAATTGGATTAATGATGAGATTTGAGATCTATGGCCGACTTAGTTAATTTTATTTGGATATGCAATGTTAATTAAAGATTGATCCACATCATTTAATGTATGGGTAACCATAATTAATGCATGGTTTCAAGATTTAATTAGAGACTACTTTGGAGAAGTAAATGTAATGTAAAGATGGAATGATCCATTGGATCTGACCTAACCTAAGATCTATGATCTTGTTTAAGTGGCAAAGATTTATCTGACCTAAACAGAGAGGTATATGATAACCTCAGGGGGTTATTCATTATGTGTGGATGAGTGGATGTGTATGCAAGAGGATTGCAATGTTGATTTACTGGTTGGCATGATCTATCAGAGAAGGCTGAATACAAAAGCAGGGAGTTGCATGTGTGATTGCTTGACATATTTCCAAGTAGATCAAAAGGTTGAAATGACAATGCAGGTTATTCATTAAGTTAACATCAAAGCTGTAATTGGATCTGAATTTTCAAAGTAAGTTGTATGTACTAGATCACAACTTTTGATTACTTTCTACCCATTGTATCAGATAAATCCTTTAACAAGGTTGACCTAACAATCATTTGTATAAATCCTCTAACAAGGTGACATTCAGGTGGAATGTTCTAAGTCTTTTGACAAGGCCACTCCTGACAGGGTGATTAAATCCTTTAACTAGGTCACACCTAGTAGTGTGTTATTGTAACCTTTCACAGGGTTGGCTCCTCACAGGGCATCACTTCAGAAGAGTGAAAACTTGGTAGCATGTTACTGGTGTTTTTTCTCATATTGGGTTTCCACGTTAAATACTTGTGTCAACTTGTGTGAATGCTTATGGTTTTCTTTACTACTATGTTTCTACAATCTAATTTCAATTGACAGTAAACTGCATGATTAAAGTTGTTGACTTATGCTACTGCTGCCGAGTAGATCTAAAATATAGAAAGTTTTTATTTTCTAAATCTAGACCTTAGGATAAATAATTCACCCCTCCCCTCTCAGTTATTCTAAATTCATTTTAACAATTGGTATCAGAGCTTTGGTCTCCTGAAAATAGTTTAAAGGTACTTGGAGCGAAAATATCAAGATGTATAATAAGGAGGTTCCTAAGCTAAACAAAGATAACTTCCCTGCATGGCAGAGTCTGATGAAACTACATCTGGCTGGTATTGGAGATGATTCTAAGCAAATTATTGAACATGCCTATGTACCATGTACTACTCCTCTCACAGCTGCACAACTAAAAGAAAAGCAAGAGCACAATCAAGCAATGTTGGAGATCGCCTCCTCATTGAGCTATTCAGAGTTTGATGATATAAAGAGATACCCAAATGCAAAGGAGATGTGGGAAAAACTTGCATCTATCTATGGTGGAGACACAAATGTGTTGAGAGCTAAATCATAAATTCTAAGAGGTAAGTTTGACGAGATGAAAATACAAGAAGGTGAAAATGTCATTCAGTACTATGGTAGAGTAAAAGAAGTTGTAAATTCCATTAGAGGGGATAATGGAACAATTGATGAGAACACCATAATGAGTAAGGTGTTGAGAACTTTACTTCCTGTATATGCTATTAGAGTTTCTCCAATTCAAGAATTGAGATGTACTCCTAACAATAATCTGAATCTGGAAAATCTGATAGGCAGACTCACTGCATTTGAAATGTCAAATTATGATAACTATAATCCACAAGGGATTGATTATGCTTTTAG
>MU227060.1:144865-179686 GCA_018584345.1 Thuja plicata
AAGTGCAAATGTAAGAATTGATGAGTTTGCAGAAAGAAATGAAGCTGAAAGTACACAAGAGCCTGAAAGCTATAGATCATTCGTATATCTAGATGAGGAAGATTCTAATTCACTACCTGAGACTACTACTGAAAAAAAACATGCACTTGCCGAGTCACAGAATGGGGTTGCCTAGAAACTAGAAGTGAATGTCGAGCTATCTAATGGAGATGTCAAGTCACAAAATCAACCAGAACTGAATACTGACAATGAACCTAAAGAAAGGGTTGAGCCTAATCTAGCAAAATATGTGAAAATAAATCACAATTCTAATCAAATCATTGGATCAAAGGATTCTGTTGATATGACAAGAAGTAAGTAAAAAAATGACACATGTCTGTTATGTGAATTTGAGCCCAAAACAGTGAAAAATGCTTTAGAAAATGAAGATTGGATACAAGCAATGAATGAGGAAATTGAACAAATTGAGAAGGAAAAAACTTGGACACTTGTACCTAGGCCAAAGGATAAAAATGTAATTGGCACTAAGTTGGTATTCAGGAACAAACAGAATGAACATGGAGATGTGACAAGAAACAAAGCTAGACTAGTATGCAAGGGTTATGCATAGGAGGAAGGAATTGACTATGGTGAAACCTTCACCCTAGTTGCAAGATTGGAAGGTGTCAGAACCTTACTTGCATATGCAGCCTATAAAGGATTCAAAGTTTATCAGATGGATGTGAAATCTACATTTCTCAATGGTATCTTGGAAGAAGAAGTGTATATCGAGCAAGCTGATGGTTTTATAGATAAAAAACAAAAGGGATATGGTTTCCAGATTGCACAAAGCATTATATGGATTAAAGCAAGTGCCAAGAGCATGGTATGAGAGATTGCACAATTATCTAATCAAGATTGGATTTGCAAGAACCAATGACAACAAAAACCTATATTTAAAGACATAGCAAAGCAATGGTACATTATTATCTGAAATTTTTGTAGATGACATCATATTTAGTGGACAAGATGTGTTATGTCAAAAATTTGCAACAGAGATGCAAACTCAGTTTGAGATGTCTATGTTTGGTGAAATAAAATTCTTTGTTGGCTTACAAATTTATCAAATGAAGAATGGTATCTATATTACTCAATCTAAATATATCAAAGAGATACTAAAAACTTTTTGAATGGAAGAGTCCAAACCAATGAGTACACCCATGGCTACTTGACAAAAGCTGACAAAAGATGATGACACAAAAGAAGTGAACCAAACAATCTACATATCAATGATTGGAAAACTACAGTATGTTGTACATAATAGACCTAATATTTCCCAATTTGTTGGGATTGTTGCAAGGTTTTCTACTGATCCCAAGGAAACTCACATGATGGCAGTAAAAAGGATTCTGAGATATTTGAAAGGAACTGATGACTATGGTCTATACTACAAAAAGAATGACAAGTTTGAACTCAGAGTTTACACTGATACTGATTGGGCTAGAAATGTTGATGATAGGAAAAGCACTACTGGTGGAGCATTTATTTTAGGAAAGAAATTGATCTCCTAGACAAGCAAGAAACAGAACTGCACCTCACAATCTACAACTGAAGCCGAGTATGTGGCAACAGCAGTTAACTATTCTAACATTGTGTGGTTGAAGATACTACTAAAAGGTATGAAGGAAGAAATCACTGACCCATTTGTCATATATTGTGATAACACAAGTGCTATTAATATTTCTAAAAATTCTGTGATGCACTCAAAAACAAAGCATATAGCTATCAAGTATCATTACTTGAGGGAGCTAGTTTAGAGTAAAGAAGTGAGAATGGATTATGTGAACACTAAAGAACAATTAGCAGACATATTCACAAAAGCACTACCCAAGGATGCTCATGATTATCTACAAGGTAAATTGGGGGTGATTCCCCTCACTAAGGCTAATTAAGTCTTGTATGGTATTGTTGCATCAAATATTACATTCAGAATATTTGACACATTGATGCACAGTAAGTCACACTTTAGGATGCTGGCTAAAGTTGTGAAGATGAACAAGGACAGAAAAGAAAAATCAGTCATAATCAAGATGACAAGATCAGTGTGATACTGAAGATCTACATCATAAAGATATTGACATCTTTGGCATTGTTGTCAAAGAGGGAGAGATTACCTATATAGAGGAAGAGATTGTCGAGAAAGAGAGATTACAAAGAAGGAAAGATTACATAGAGGCAGAAGTTAATATTGAAAACATTGAAGTGATTATCTACTCAAAGGGAGTCTACAGATGATTAGACACAGATGATTATAGTGTGATTACAAACATAGAGGGAGAATTTTTTTATAGATAAGAATCAAAATGAAGCTAAAGACATTAATGAAGATTTGTTCATATCAAGGAACACGGGTGAATTTTTGGATTGGTTGGTACTTATGCTTGTTAAACCATTGTTTTAATATTTTGTGTTGCCATCAATGCCAAAGAGGGAGATTTTTGGAAAGTGACAATGCAAGCAATTTTTATTTTGTCATTGCTGTCAAACCTTGACTGGTGAGACTATTGTTATCTTTTTGAGTACCATATCTATTGTTGATGGAGAAGATTTAACAAGAAGACTAAGAGAATGGTTGAGTTAAGAAAAATAAAATGGTACTTGATCAGTTGGCACTCTGGAAAAGTAATTAGTTTTTTATCTTTCAAAGACAGTTTTTCTGGTTGTTCTGTGTCGAGTAAGTTTTGGCTTGTACCGAGAAAAGTTGCTTGTGTCGAGCAAAGTAGCTTGTTCCAAGCAAAGTTTCTTGTGACAAGAAAAGTTGTTCATGATGAGAAAAGTTGTTCAATGTCGAGCACCCATTGAAATTTCTGAGTGAAAATAGTGATGTTGGCTGACTTACAGTAATTGGATTAATGATGAGATTTGAGATCTCTGGCTGACTTAGTTAATTTTATTGGGATATGTAATGTTAATTAAAGATTGATCCACATTATTTAATGTATGGGTAACCATAATTAATGCATGGTTTCAAGATTTAATTAGAGAATACTTTGGAGAATTAAATGTAACGCAAAGATGGAATGATTCGTTGGATCTGACCTAACCTAAGATCTACGATCTTGTTTAAGCGGAAAAGATTTATCTAACCTAAACAAAGAGGTATATGATAACCTCAAGGGGTTAGTCATTATATGTGGATGAGTGGATGTGTATGCAAGAGGATTTCATTGTTGATTTACTATTTGGCATGATCTAGCAGAGAAGGCTGAATACAGAAGAAGAGAGTTCCATGTGTGATTTCTTGATGAATTTCCAAGAAGATAAGAAGGTTGAAATGACAATGCAAGCTATCCAGTAAGTTAACATCAGAGTTGTAATTGGATCTGAATTTTCAAAGTAAGTTATATGTACTAGATCACAACTACTAATTACTTTCTAACCATTGTATCAGTTAAATCCTTTAACAAGGTTGACCTAACAGTCATTTGTATAAATCCTCTAACAAGGTGACCTTCAAGTGGAATTTTCTAAGTCCTCTAACAAGGCCACTCCTGACAGGGTGATTAAATCCTTTAACCAGGTCACACCTAGCAGTGTGTTATTGTAACCTTTCATAGGGTTGGCTCCTCATAGGGCATCACTTTAGAAGAGTGAAAACTTGGTAGAATGTTACTAGTGGTTTTTCCCATATTGGGTTTCCATGTTAAATACTTGTGTCAACTTGTGTGAATGCTTATGGTTTGCTTTACTATTATGTTTCTAAAAGCTAATTTCAATTGACAGTAAACTACATGATTAAAGTTGTTGACTTATGCTACTGCTGCCAAGTAGATCTGAAATACAGAATTTTTTTATTTTATACATCTAGACCTGAGGATAACTGTTTCACCCCTCCCCTCTCAGATATTCTAAATTCATTCTAATAGGTAATTGGCATACTTAAGGACATACACATCCAACTGGTTGTTGACCCAAGGATACAAGAATACATTGATGTGCACCTAGTGGATATCTCCAAGACTTATGGAATGTTTCTGAGTCAAGAATGGACCAAATGCTTGAGAGGATAGTTGTCCACCGATTTCACCCAGCTATGGCTACCATGGAAGGGACTGAACAATCAGATCAAGATTGATGCAGAACCCAAGTTAAAGAGGATGATCATAGACTATAATGCTCCAAATGAAGTTGTGTTCATACAGACTGACCTAGACACCTATTGGATGGATGACATTCTCATGTTCAAAATCAAATAAGTTGAGGAACAAGACCATACTCTCGTACAAGGCCTACTAGAGTTCAACATCAACGATGACATATTTAAAAAATTTATCAACAAGATGATGATGAGCCTACAACATCTAGGGAGGGATGTGAACCTTAACATCCTCATGTTACCAGGGTATTTTTGGTTGCATCAAGTGAGTCATTAAGAATTCACATGCCCTAGTTGTCAGGATGTGCTTTCATGAGTTTTAACTCAAATTTCTCTACCAATCAGAGTCTTAGAGAGTCCTGAGATAGAAGAGGAAAGCCTTGAGGTGGAAAGTGAAGGTGATGCCACGCCAAAAAAAAATGGCCCCATTAATCTAGATATTTCAAACTAGAGTCAAGGTTGTGGATCAGATTTAGATAACAAAAACCCTACCTTAGACATATTCAATGACTAGAGAACTTAAGAGGATGGCGCATATCCACCCTACAGAGAGCTACATGAAGATAAAGATGGTGAAAGTACTAAATCCCTAGACCTTGAAAGTATCCAAGGGTTAGGGAGAGAATAGTTAAGTTCCTCAGATAGTGATGGAGGAAAGAAGTAGAATCTCAAAACAAGGGGATTCTCAGGGAATGTCCCAACCAAGTCGAACCCCGCAAAATAGTACCAAATATGGAAATTACACTTTGATGGCTCTAAGTGTAAAAAAGGAGCATGTGCGGGGATTGAACTCATAAATCAGTGAGGTAGTTTTTTCTATGCTTCTTATAGGTTACAATTTCTATGCACTAACAATGTTGTAGAATACAAAGCATTGGTTTGTGGACTCCTCTTAGCTCATGAGAAGGGAATAAAAGCCTTGACAGTAGAAGGAGACTCGCAAATGATCATCAAACAAATCCATATTCAATATCCTTGCAATGATTAGATAATCTCAGCCTACTGAAATAGGGCATGGGACTTGATCAAATAAATCGAAGCGTTCAACACCAAATCCATCCCATGAAGGAAAAATATTGTCGCTAATGCCCTAACTGTATCTGCCAGTTCATTACACCCAATGAAGAAATCTAAACTAAAGAAGTTCTGAGTTGAACTCATTGTAGCTCTAGCCATCCTAGATAACATCACCAACTTCCAAGTCTTTCAAGATGACCAACACATCCCTGAGTTCATCATTTGTGTAGGTGTGTTCTAAAAGCATATTATAGACGAAGGGAAGGAAGAGGCAGAAGAATAAGTTAGCCTGGAGGACCCAGACGATCAAGGCATCATAAATCTAAGGACCAATTCCATACCAAAAGGAATGGTGGAATTGGAAAGAATTTTTGACAATAACAAGTTTTTTATGAGAAGATGCCCAGAAATACCACCCGGTGGTAAAGAATACAAAACCTATAACCTTGGCACTGAAGATGAGCCAAGAGAGGTCCACATCAGGAAAGTATGTACCAAAGAAGAGAAGAAGGAGATGATCCAACTCCTTAAGGAATATCAAGATGTCATATCTTGGAGTTATGAAGAACTGAAAACATATGACACCTCAGTCATAGTGCACAATATTCTACTGAAACCAAACTCAAAACCATTTCGACAATGTCAATGTCCTGTGAACCCTACTATGGATCCCCTGATACAAAAGGAAGTCAAGAAACTGCTAGATGAAAGGATCATATTCCCAATTAGACACTCTACATGGGTAGCAAACTTAGTACCCATGAGAAATAAGACCCGTGAGATCAGATGGTGCGTGTATTTTTGAAATCTAAACAAAGCCTCTTAGAAAGGAAACTACCCACTCCCTTCTCTCGATGAAGTACTGCAAGTAGTAAATGGTTCCCAAATGATGTCCTTCCTAGATGGTTATTTAGGTCACAACCAAATAATGGTACAAGAGGAAGACAAATTAAAGATGACATTCACCACTAAATTGGGGACATTCACCTATCGGCAGATGCCCTTTGGTTTAACCAACCCCAGGGCTACTTTCCAGAGAGAAATGGAAACTTCTTTCAAAGGGCTAGTTGGAAAATGTATCATCATCCATATGGATGATCTGACAGTTTTTTCAAAATAGCAAGCCAATCATATAAGCGATCTAAGAAGAGTCCTTCTGAGATGCAGGAAGTACGGGATTTCCCTCAATCCAAAGAAGTATGTATTTGGGGTCATAGAAGGCAAGTTGCTTGGGCAAATAATTTTAGAAACAAGAATATTAATTGACCCTAAATGATTCCAATTCATTCTCAAGATAATGCCACCTCACAGCCACAAAGAGTTGAAATCTTTCTTTTGGAAGATTAACTTCATAAGGAAGTTCATCAGCGGTTTTGCCGAGATAGTAAAGTCACTCAACAACATGCTGAAGAAGGATTCTAAGATTGAGTGGACTCCCCTAATAAGAAATTCATTTGAAGAGATCAAGAACACAATCGCTACAACCCCTATTCCTATCAGTCCATATTACACTATCCTCTTCAAGGTATATTCTTTCACGTCAGAACACTCCTACGCAGAATAAAGATGGGGAGAGTGAAAGACCAATAGTCTTCATAAGTTTCCATGTTAATAATACTGAAATCAGGTAACCCAACCTAAACAAACAATATTTCTCTTTATTCAAAGCGATGAAGAAATTATGACACTACATTCTGAGGAGCAAAGTCTTTGAGATAGTTCCCGACGTAGCCGTAAAATCTTTGTTGATGCAGAACAAGCTAGGAGAGCGAAGGGGAAAATGGATGGTGATACTGCAATAATTTTACCTAGAGATATAGATAATGAAACTAGTAAGAGTCCAAGGCCTAACAAAGCTAATTTTTGAAGTAGAGGAAGGTCTAATATGCCAAACTTACACCGATCAGGGTGTGATCATAGATATATGGTATCAAGATATAGTAAACTACCTACTATAGAACCGCTACATAGAGGGGATAAATATCTCACAAAGAAGGGCTTTGAAAATCAAAAGTAACTCCTACATGTTGAAGAATGGTTAGATATATAAATGAAATTATGAAGTTCTATATCTGAGGTACCTAGACAGGCTCGAAGAAAAACAAGTCCTAGGATATTTCCATGATAAGTACAGGTTAGGACATAGGTCCGCTGAGGAAAATTCCCACCAAGTCTTGAGGGAAGAGTATTTTTGGCCAACTCTATTCAAAGATACTATCAAACATCTAAGATCATGCCACACTTTCCAGATGAGTGCAAATCGAGAGAAAAATCTAGCAATGCCCTTGCAGCTAGTGTTTGAGGTACGTATGTTCGCCCAGTCGGGCTTGGATTTTGTTGAAATGATTAACCCCCATTTGTCTATAGGTCACAAGTTCATCCTAATGACTACCAATTAATGTACACATTGGACAGAAGCCCATGCACTGAAGAATTGCACTACATAAGTGGTAACCAGGTTCTTAGAGGAGCACATCATAACCAGGTTTGGGATGTCGTTCTATCTGGTATGTGATAATGCCCCCTATTTTTCCTCCACCTCACTCATGCAATGGTCCTTCAAAAATTAGTTAATATTAATTTTTATTCTAATTATTATCCACAAGGCAATAGCATAGTGGAGTCCACAAACAAGAACCTGATGACAGTGATTAAACATATCCTCGATGACAATCCCCTAGATTGGAACACACAACTGAAATATTCTTTGTGGATAGACTGGGTGAGGATTAAGAATTCCTTGGGGAAATACCCATACCAATTGGTCTATGGCTTTCAAATGGTTTTCCCTATGAACTTGAAAATCCCAATCTTGAGATTTATGGAACAATATGTGGGAGGCAAAGATCAAGTGCAGGTTCGACTCATAACCTCCTCAACTTGGAGGAGAAAATAACTTTGGATCTGGAGCATGTGTCAAAGAACCAGGCCATTTTCAAGCAATGGTTCAATAAGAGAGCCACCATTAAATATTTCGGGATCTCTAGCCTTGTCCTCAAGTGGGACAAGGAAAAAGAAAAGTTGGGTAGTCACACCAAATTTCAAAAATTATGGATAGACCCCTATAAAATATCAGAGATCTTGGGGGAAAGCACTTTCAAGATTAATGCTTCATACAGAGAGTTGACCCCATTTCTAGTCAATGGGAAATTCCTCAAACACTATTTCAGATCCTAAGTGGGATTGTCTTTTGTCCTTTGTATCATAGTTTTGTTCATTTTGTTTTCTACTTTTCTTTCTTTTATTTTCCCGTCATCAGTCTGTTTCTTCCATCCTTCGTTGTTCCCCTCCCTTCGTTGAGGATTTTTGCTTCCCTTTTTTCTTTGGGTCAGTGTGTCTTAGACTCATTCCAAGTGGTCCTTAAATTTGAGCAGAGGTATTTCTTGGTCAAATTCTCCAAACAAACATACAACACAGAGAACGTTCCAAAAGTCAAAAGTGGCGGTCTCTTCCATTGACAATTAGAAAGATGTATGATGCTCAGTCATCCTAATCACAAAGAACACTAAGAGACAATACCCAAGAGCATTGGTTTCTCAAGTGTTTATGAGTTGGGACCAGCACCAGTACATAGAATAGGGTACCCACAGATCCCATAACCCAAGTCTGGCGAATGCGAAAGTAGGAGGAAAGGGAGAATAACTAAAGATGAAAGAAAAAAGTGAACCAAAAAATAAAAAATGGCCCGAAAGGCGGTTCCAATCATAAAATCTGGGAATCACATCCTAATCATTGCTCATATTTCTCAAAGAAGATAGTATGTACCTGAATATAGAACTACACATATCAAAGGACTTGATATGGCTCATGCAAGGAGATGAGAAATTGTTTCAAAGAAAAGAACTTTCTTACATAGCTCCAACTCTAGCAAGACAGATATACAAGGGTGACTATAAAAACCTCTACTAGGGCTATGGACACTTGGCCGATAGTAGAGAAAGGTTAGATTTGGGACTTGGGGAAAACTTTGTCAAGGCTATGGATGCCTAACTAGCAGCAAATCTCTTTCCAGGAAGCCCTAGTTACGTGGAAAAGGTTGGGAAAAAATGACAAACATTTTGGTCAATGTAATCAAAGGTTGAGAAATGAACACACACTCAGAGACAAGCAGAAAACTTCAAACTAGGAATTCATTGAAAGATAGTCAACACGATTAGCACTTGGTTTTTTTTTCGTTGCAAAGTTAGAATCCAAAAGGGTCTCAATGATAAAGTAATGCCTCGCTCATTTCTCCTTTTGTTAGGGATATTATTTGTGTGTCCACAACACACACACCATTTTTTGGTCCTCTGACCATGCCCCCCCTTTATTGTTTTTTGGTCTGCCCCTCCCCCATTCCTTAAACTGAATTTTGGAGGGGCCTATTGACGGAGCAAAGTAGCTTTTTGGCCCTTTCGCACTTTCGGCTTTATGGACATCCTTAGGTCCTCCAAAATGTTGAAAATTCTGAAGGGACAAGCCCACACCTTTTAGTGTCTCGACCTCCAAAACACTGAAAAGGCTGAAGGACCAAGCCCACACCTTTTGGTGTTTTATCCTCTGAAACACCGAAAGGGGAGGAGGCTACCCGAATTTGGATTTTTGGCCTCTGAAACCCTGAAGTCGGTGATTTCACCCCATGGGCTATATATAAAAGTGGCCCAAGCACATTTTTCCTCACTTGCTGCTTTTTTGTCAGCATTTTCTTTTAGAGATCTTCGTGTTCTCGTCATTATTTTTCCTTGTCGTTCATTTTTAGTTGATCCTTTTCACACCCAGCAACTTTCTCATCTACCCCTTTCCTCATGCCTTAGTAGGTAGGGCTCTATCATTTTTTCCTCTCTTCATTTGTGTTAGGTTTAGTTTTTCATTAGTTTGCCTTTTTATTTTATTTGCATGCTTTTGTCGGTCATTTTTCATTCCTCTTAGGTCTCTAGGGTTCGCACCCTTGGACCTCAGGTCGGATTTTCCTCCCTCATGTTTAGATTTTTTTCTTTTTCTTTCACATTTTAGGTTAGGTTTTTTTTGCGTCATGACCTAGTTGCAAATTTTTAGCCTCTTTGAAATGCAAAAATTCCAAAACCCCAAAGACAAGGTCGCCCCATGCACAAGTTTCCGCATTTTGGACTCTGAAACTTGCTTCAGACCTTCACATATCGAAAGCACGAAAAAAATTTCATCAGCCCCCGAGTCTTTTCAAGATTTTTGGATTTCGCACCCCAAATTTATGCATAGTTTTTGCACTCCACAAGTTCAAAAAAAAACTTGCTTTGCCATAGCCTCATACCTCAAAGTTTGGCCTTTCGCACTCCTACCTTGTCTTCACATTCCAAAAGTTTGAAAGACTGAAAAGAGATTTAAGTTTCATTTCTGGCTACTTAAAGAGTCATCTGCTTCTGGTTTTCTTAGTTGTAGTTTTATTTCTTTCATGCTTTAGTATTTTCTTCAATAAAGATATTGATACTTGCTTATTTCTTCATAGGAAGTTTTTCACCAAGTGCAGTTTCGCACTTTTAGATGTTTTAGCATTTTGCACAATCCAACACCTCCAAAACATCAAAACACAAAAACCTCGAAGACAAGATCACCCCTCCCAAAATTTTTGGCATTTCAGACTCCAAAAATTTCTTTGGGCCTTCACACATAAAAGGGCCGAAAACATTTCATCAACCCCTGAGTCTTTTTGATATTTCTGGCTTTCGCACCCTGAATTTATGCATAGTTTTTACACTCTGCAAGTCTAAAAAATACTTTCTTTTCCATAGCCTCATCCCTCAAAGTTCATCCTTTTGCACCCCTACCTTGTCTTCGGAGTCTGAAAGTTTGAAAGACTAAAAAGAGATTTAAGTTTCATTTTTGGCTACTTAAAGAGCCATCTGCTTCTAGTTTTCTTAGTTGTAGTTTTCTTTGTTTCCTGCTTTAGTAGCTTCTTCAATAAAGATACTGATACTTGCATGTTTCTTCACAGGAATGATTGAGAAACAAACAACATCACTAATGAAGTACTTGTTTAAGGATATCATCCCCCTTCAAATATCAGGAATAAGCACCTGGAAATCACCAATACAAACATCAAGAATGTGGACTGGGATGAATTCTTGGTAAGGTGTTCCCAACTAGAAGGAAGGACTGAATATTTCACCACCTTGGTCTTATCAAGCTTGGTAAATGCAGCAGCACACCCGATATCGATCATGTCCTCTGAGTTCATCATGACATTGGCCAACCACTACACACTAGATGAGAGGATGGTCAAAAACACAGAAGGATAGATAGTTCTTGACCTGAGGCCAGACAACATTGAAGATTTCTTCCATCTTTAGAAAGGTGTGGATAAATTCTATGAATTCTCTATAGAGAAGGGGTTGAGATGGTTTATAAATAAGACTCAAGATGCCTATGATATTGCCAATCAGAAATACCTCCTGCAGCCTCTCCCAAAGAACAAGCTAGACAAAATTGACCTCAGAAGGGGATATTTAATGGATGACATCGAAGCGATAGTCACATTGATAAGCTAAGTATATGGACTACCTCAATCCATCCAACTGAAGAGATAGATGATCTTATTAATAGAGAAGATAAGGAATTGCAAGGCTATATTTGATTGTGCCACCATCCTAAGTGCTAAGTTGGATGAGAAACTGACCATTGTACAACACAACCCCAAGTTCTATATGACCTCATACATAGTGTATTTCTTGGCAGAACGAGAAGACTATGCAAGGATTACAAAATAGGGATCTTTTGGTGAACTAAATGCTTGGCCCTTTACTGTCTATCCACAACTGGTCAGAAGAACCAACATGCCTGAAAATAGCCCAGATTATAGAATAATGAATGATGGATTCATCTTCGCAGTCATTAGGTCCATAGAAGGTGACTACGCAAAGAGATTAACAGAGGAAGCTGCTGATAAAATAAGGGCCGTAGGGGCATATTACATACTATTCAGAACCTTCACATACATCAAAGTGGCAGGATATGTCTTGCACACCAAAAAACACCCAGGTACCCATCTGATTAGGTAACCATCCTGGAAATGGATAGGCAGCTCGCAGATACATATGAAAATATCAAGAATAAGAAGAAGCATTTCTGGGATTTCCCCATTTCTATAGGCCCCTACACTCTCCAAGATATAAATATCTACAAGTCAATGGGTTTTGAGTGGGACGAGTGCCCACTCCAAACATATAAACACATCCAGGCCCGATGTGACCCATAGGCACATACAACCATATCATTGGAAACTTATACATCCATGAGCTACATACGGAAGATCATTGGATGAATTGTGTGGATGACCACAAAGTGAGGATCAAGTATTATTGCAAGATGTCCCTCACATTAGCACAAGTGGCCTTAAAGGTCAATATTCCCCAAAAGGTTTGGGAAAAAGATTCAGATAATGTGTTGTAGCCGATCTATAATATTGATAAAATATGCAATAGGCCTATCCTGAATGTAGAGATAGACAAAGAAGAAAATGAAAACATTTAATTCAAAGCAATGCATGTGGTCAAAGAAACTATGGCATGGATTAACAAGCCTTATCAAATGGATCCTATTCCAATGAAGGCACTAATGGATCCACCCAAGAAGGAAAACAATAAACATGGAGAGAGGCCCGCAGTGCCCCAATTCAAGAAGACCCCACCCCAAAAACCAGGAATAGTATAAGACCATGAATGTGCAGTGGAATATGGTTCCAACCCTAGGAAAAAGAACTCAAAGACCCAGATGTCAGGGAAAATATATCCTCCTATCAGATCATCATAGGCCACCAAGTAGAATGCCCTTCCACCTCCAACATGTCTCCTCCTACCATTGGAGAAGGGAAGAATACTTACAATAGAAAGAGAGCTTCTGCCTCTCCCTGATTAGAAACTTTGCAAGAGGAGCCAGAACAGGAGGATGCACCCTTAGTAAAGAGGAAAAGATATTGAGAAACCTCTTTAAGGAAAAAAGGAAATCATAGAAAAGTGGATAGAGATTCAAAAGGAGAAAGATAATCCTTCGGATACCCTTGGCTCTGATGAATTCCTCATGTCAGATTTTGAGGGCCTAGAGGGTTTTGCAGATCCAGAATAGGATACACCTAACTCTATGAAAGGAATTAACCTAGGAGCACAAGCACCCATCAATCCTCAGGTTATCCTTACTCCACCTCCATCCCAATTCACAAAACTTGCACTAAACATACCTCTCACGAGAGTGGATTCTAGCACCATCTAAAGGGTAGAAACTCAAGATGCTAGTACTTCCTAGAACATAGAAGGGGATAATACTATAGGAGAAATTTCAACACTAACTCCACTACCTTACATTCCTACTCCACCACCTTCTCTCCCAACTCCCATACTCACTCTGCCTCCTTCTATTTATACTCCACAACCTACAATGCAAACGCCCAGTTCACCACCATCTATTCCTCTACCTTCCTCTAGCCTGACTCCCCAAGTGTCTGTAAGTACATAAGCTACACCTCCTCTCAAGACCACATTGGAAGCCATGACAGGTCTTAGTGCAGAGGTATCAATCAATTCCTCTAGGGATGAAGGAAAAGATAAAGATGAACATGATGCTACCAGGGAGGAAGAGAAGGGAGAGGAAGCAAGACATGAAGGTGAAATGAATGAGGAAGATAGGAGGGAAGAGGGTGAACATGAAGAAGAATCGATAAAGAGGAGAGGGTAACCCCTAACCACAAAGCTTGGATTCATTCCTTCACATCACCCCATATGAGTCTGTTACCACCTTTAGTAAACCCACTTGGTTCACTAAATATATTCACCCATGAAAAAGAACTTACACAGATGAAGAGGATGGAGAAGACACATATATGTCATTCTTAGGGTAGGACTTCCATCAAGCAAAGACTAATATACCGACGAGAACCATATCATACGTCACTCAAGAAACCAAGGGTTGTTGGAAGGCACAGGTGGAATTTCCTTCTACCAACACATCTCAAGAACAAATAACCGCAGAGGATTATGCATTTGAAGAGGTAGATCTACGAGAACCAACAAGAGAAGGAAGAAAGACTCTGGCAGCTTTAAGACTCAAACATGCTCTATGTTTCATGAGAAAAGATGAAGAAACTATCAAGTCCCTGACAGAGCATAATGAGGCTCTGAAGAAATTCAATCATAAGATGGTGGGTCCCATTAACCCAAATTTCCTAGAGGCCTCATTATAGGCCGTACTAGAGAAGAAAGCTACTCTGAACTTTCCAGCAGGGGTAACCCTTTCTTTCATTCAGGCAAGTACTGATTGGAAGAACAATTTTGAACACTAGGGAGAGAAGATGATTAGGGATATCTTTCAGCCATTCAGATTTATCCTTAAGGAAGCCACCCATTTGGTGGATCTTATGGAAGCATATGGAGGGTTACACTCTAAATTTCTCCAATGGAAATCAACTCTACAGGATCTCAAAATAATCAAGAAATAACGCTTCCGAATTTTGGTCAAGATATATGAAGGTGAAGAGATAGATAACTTTGGCACCTGGACCAAGAGTATATAAAAATCTATGAAAGTCCATGAGAAATGTTTTGATAAGGTGCGTAAAAAGAATAAGGAGATCATGGAATGGGTAGATGAAATAGAGAACTTCTTTGTAGGTATTAACTTAGAGTTATACCGAGATGAGGAAAGGCAATTTCTATGCCCAACCAAAAAAGTGGTACAATAATTTAGAGGTATTATGGAAGGAGTCGGCAACAAAGAAGACCTACACCAACTTTTCTACTTTAAGGAGGATATGCAAAGGATCTCTGAGCATGAAGAAGAGATCAAGTTCTTTTCTTCTGAATGGACCATTTTCAAGGAGCAGCAAGAATGATGCATTGCCAAAGTGAAAAGGAAAGAAGTGAACTATGAGGAAGTATTGAAAATAATACAGAGGTTGTGAGCTACTCATCCATAGGTGTTCCCAAGCTGATTGTTCAGTCTAGACTTAGACATTTTTGAGATGTGAATTCTTCCATACTTAGTCATTTTCCAAAGGCTAGTTTTTCACCGTTTCGGCCTCTGAAAGTCTGAAATTTTGAGGGTCCCAAATTGAGGTTCCATACTTAGTCAAATTTTCACTTGGACAATTTTGGGGTAGAGGTCGGGGTCTGAATTCTAGGTCATTTCAGTGTGATCACTTTTTTTCATGAAAATAGAACTCTAGATCAGATGGATGTACAACTAGAGTTCATTTTTCAATGATTAAGGGTCTTCTATCAGTTTTGACATCGAAGAGGACCATAGATGAAGATTCCAAGAGAGAATCAGAGATCAAGAAGAAGACTCCAGCTACGAACAAGGGAACTATAGCTCCTCTCTTTCTTCTTTCTTAATGAGTTTGAGCTTATTTTCATGGGAAAATTAATTGTAAGTAGATCAAGGATCCATGCAAGTAGTTTAGTATCAGTTTAACAATAGTTTTCTTTAGCAAGCTTTAGTTTGTTTCTATTATTTTTAGAGCCTCTAATGCCCTAGTTTTGGGACTCAGAGTTTGTAGATCGGAACTCTATATATTGTAAGAAAAAACAATGTATTAGGGTCAGATTATTGATGCAATAAAGATCTACAATTGGTGCTTCATTCATGGTGTGATATTTTTCTGCTATCTATGCAAAATTGATGAATGTGTATTTTCTTATTCATTCTTTTCAAAGATCCAACTATTTATATTGTTTCTCGAATATGTGATTATTTAAAATTAGATTTTGTTGTTGTTTATCTACATTGTTGTGATGAATGTATGGGAAAGACCATCTTTTGGGCTCAACGATAAATCTATCTTGTGTGTGTGCACATCTTGGTGACTTCATAATTTGATATATTTTGAAAATCTTGCATGCATAAATACATTTTATCTCCAAATGATTGCATCTATTGGGTATATAATTACAATGTGGTCTAATTTATATCTAGTGGGGTTATTCCCAATCTCTCCATCATTCAAATTCACAAGGAATGATTAATAATGGTTTATGTCCATTAGGATTTCATTTTTAGCAATTTACTTTATTCTTGTCTTCCAACTCTTTTAATTTTCTATCATATTGAAAGAAATTAGCATCATCTTTAGTTTTAAACATAAATTTGCATCATTGGTAAATTACACTCCTTGGTAAATTGGAAAATACCAAAAAGTAATAAATTTGTTTTTCAGTTTGACATCTTGAAAGTACTAGCAAAGGCCTCCTCGTGAACACTCACATTTATCTTCAACTGAGTTACCAAGAAGGTTGTACCATGAACCCAGAGAACCTTTGGAATAACTTTGTTATTCTTTTAAGAGAGGAAATCGAATCTTGAGATCCTAGAAATTGACATGTGTAAAAAAACGGTTAACACAACTATAGATCATAACAAGTGAAAAATAGTGCTAAAATATGACAGCTAGGGTAGGCCTCACATCCTCCCCCTCTAGGCATGAACATCCTCCTAGATTTCATCAAAGAGGTGGGGGAACTGTGACCTCATCTGTACTACATCCTCCCATGAAGCTGAAACCTCTTCATAACAATCCCACTGGACCCTAACCTGGTCTAGATCTCAGCCTTAAAGGGCCAACTTTCATCAAGCCAATATACAAATGGACTCCAAAGCCAGCTGTCCATCCAACTCCACCTACAAGTCATGCCAATAAATAACATGAGACTCATCACAAATGTACTTCCTTAAAATTGAAACATGAAACACATCTAGATGCGTGACTGGCTAGGTGGCAAGGCTAAACGGTGTGCAACTAGTCCTATCCTCTAAATAATCTCAAAAGGTCTAACAAATCAAGGTGCAGGCTTAGAGACATTTCCAAAATGTATTGTACTCTTATGTGGTCACACTCTTAATAAGACCCTATCTCCAACTAAGTAAGCTTGGTCTATCCTATTCACACCTGCATACTTCTTATGTTTATCCTGAGCCTCTCCGAGACACTGCCTAATCAAGGTTACCTGCTTCTCCATATCTATGAATAGCTCAAGACCAATAGAAACTTTATCCTTGATCCTATCCCAACTGAGTGGGTCCTTCATGGTCTACCATAAAGGGTTTGGTAAGGAGGCATACCCAATGACATATGATGCCCGTTGTTATAGGAAAACTCAACTAGGTGTAGGTATTCCACTCACCGGGTCTGATGGTCCATAATATACATGTGTATCATGTATTCTAACACCTAATTGACCCTTTCGGTCTATCCATCTATCTTAGGGTGATAAGCTATACTGAAATTGAGCCTAGCACCCATATTTTCCTGAAGTTCTCTCCAAAAGGATGAAGTGAAGAGAGAATCCCTATCCAAGATGATCTTACAAGGTAAACCATGAAGTCTGACTATATCTCACAAGAATAGTTGTGCTACTGATGGTGTGGTAAAGGTAGTATGCATGGGTGAAAAGTGATCCACTTTGGTCAACTTTTCAACTCTCACCATGATGGCATCATGACGGCAAGATGACATAAGAAGACCAACTATGAAGTCCATAGAAATGGTGTCCCACTTCCACACTGGTATCTCATGAGGCTAAATAAGACCACTTGGATGTTAGTGCTCTGCCTTTAGCCTATGGAATTATATGCACCTAGCTACCATCTCAGAAATATGCAATCTCATGCTAGGCCAATGGTACAACTACCTCAAATCAACATGCATCTTCTTAACTCTGGGACGCGCTGTATAAGGGGCTCTATGAGCCTCTAGCATTAAAACCTCACGCAATCCTTTGGAAGAAGGTATATAGATGCATCCTCTATTATGTAAGAGCCCATCTAACTCCAATGTATACTCTGAATACTTCCCCTCAAGGGGTCTCTGAGATCGAATCAACTCACTAACTTCTACATATATCTCATCCTCATGTAAGTGATGAAGAATTTGATCTCTCAAATATTTTCCTGTGGAAATAGAATAAAGCTCATGTCGTCTCCTACTCAAGGAATTTGTGACTACGATGTCCTTCCCCTTGATTTAATGAAAATCAAAATCATATTTGCACAAGAACTCCATCTATATCCTTTGCCGAACATTAAGGTTCAGCTGAGTGAAGATGTACTGAAGACTCTGATCATTTGAATGAAGCTCAAATTGATGTCCTAAGAGGAAATTTCACCATCTCACCAAGGCATACACCACTACTATAAGCTCAAGATCATGGGTAGGGTAGTTGAGCTCATGAGTCTTAAGTTTCATAGACTCATAGGCTATAGCTCATCCACCCTACATAAGAACTCCTCATAAACCATCCAAAGAAGTGCAAACTAAAAAACCTATTGAAGGCTTTGGCACAAAAAGAATGGGTGCACTAGTAAGTTCTCTTTTGAGCTCCTTAAAATCTCTATTGCACTTCTCAGTCCACTCAAAATTCTTTCCCTTTCGCTGAAGATAAGTAATCGGGTGTACCACTCGACAAAATCCCTCAAAAAACCATGTGTAATAACTGGCTAGACCCTTGAAACTTCTTACTTCTATCACAGTGGCAGGTTCTAGAAAATCTATAATAGCATCTATCTTTGATGGTTCTATAGAGGTCCCCTCACTAGATATCACATGCCCCAAATATTTGGTCTTTGCTCTGAAAAATGCACACTTTGACAAGCTGTCAAACAACTGATTATCCCTTAAGCACTACAAAACTTGTCTCAGGTGCTCTTTGTGCTCTCTCTCATCCTTAGAATATATTAATATATAATCAAGGAATATAACCACAAACTTGTCATGGAATGTACAAAATACTCCATTCATGAGACTCATGAACACAAGTGGATCATTCGTAAGGCCGAATGGAACCACCATGAACTCATAGTGGCCATATCTAGTGTAGAATGCGGTCTTATGGATATCACTATCCACTATCCTCAATTGGTGATATCCCAACTTGAGGTCTATATTTGAGAACAATCGGGCACCCTACAGCTGATCAAACAGGTCATCAATCCTAGGAAGTGGATACTAATTCTTGATGGTTACTTTATTCAACTGACGATAATCCATGCAAAACCTAAGATATCCATATTTATTATTTAAGATCACTAGTACACCCCCGGGAGAAACACTAGGATGAATGTGTCCTTTCTCTAACAATTCCTCAAGTTGTATCTTGAGCTCATTAAGCTCATTAGTGGTCATCCTATAAGGTTGTCTCAAAACTGGCCTTGCTCCTGGTATGCGATCTATGTGAAATTCAACTACCCTACAAGGAGGCATACCGGGAAACTCTAATGGAAACATATCTAAAAACTCTTGAAGAATGGGATGGTCATCTAGTGAGGGCTCCTTCTTTGCCTCATCATCTCTATTGTTGCTGGTGATATCATACAAATGACATACCTTCCGCATCCATTACTTAAACTTCATAGAATAAATCACACAAAGGGATACATGTCTATGGAATCTTGATATTACTGTAGCAATTCCATCATCATCCATACTGTTGGATATATTTATAATTCCTGGGACTTGTTGCAAAATTTTGGTTCCCAGTGTAAGATTGTGTCCTAAATTATCAAAATTTGTTCGAGTATATGTGCAAATTTTCCTAAAAAGGTTGAAATCCATGCATGTTGAGCAAAGGATACATGAAACCCTGGATCTTAGGTCATTTCTATCCTTCCTAGGAAAAAGGCCCTAAGTCTTTATAAGCTTGTTATTTTTTTGAATTACTTTATCGTTCACTTAAGTGACATTGGCCCATGTGTTTTATTAGTATGTTTAAAGTGGGGCCACTTTTCCACCTGAAAGGTTAGGTTTCATGTCTTTTAAGTTGGGCGGGTACCTTTATTTTTATTTTCCTAAGTCTGAACGCTTTAATTTTTCCTAAGTCTTAGTATTCACAGTATTTCAAAATATTGTATCTTATGTCGCGCAAATTCTTTTTGATCTAATGGCTGTCGTATTACATCAAGCCAAAGATGCATGTAACCTATCATCCAAGGGAATGTGAAAGCTACTGCATGTCTCTTGTAGGTACAACATCTATTTTAAAGTGATGATAAAGTACTTACAATTTCAATTTGATCCAAGGGTCGTCGCATTTCTACAAGCCCAAAGATGTGGTCGATCTATTTCACAAGGGAATGTGACTAAGTGACACATATCCAATGGGACCAAGTGAGGTCAAAAAATTCAACATAAAAGCTATACAAGTTAGTCTTAATCAGACATTTTTCATATTTTTGTGAGCTTAAAGATGTGCAAGATCTATCTCTCAAGGCAATGTGACTGAGAGACGCGTGTCTCTGGCGAGCCCGATGCAGCGTTAATAAAGCTAATAAAGGTGTTGCAGGTTAATTTCAATTCAAAAATTTTCATGTTACCTCAAGCTTGAGATGCAGTTAATCTATCATCCAAGGGAACACGACAAGCCACCACGTGTCTTCACCGGGAGTCAAAAGTTGCAATTAGTAAAAGGGACAGTTAAGTAATCTGCGGGCATGTTAATTTCAATCAGACGGTGGTCATGTTGCCTCAGGAAAAAGATGAGGTTGATCTATCTATCAAGGAAATGTGATTTCTCACCATGTTTCCTCTACTGATGGTGAATTTTATTAAAAAATGTTAGCCGCAGGATGCAATGGTAAGTGTTGAGATCGACGGTCAGGGTTTAAACTAATAAACAAAATTGTCTGAGCCGTTGGGTCATGAATTTTTAAATGTAGCAAAAGTAATGGAGAGGCATGTGGTGCAAAAAGAATTTAATTCTAAATCCTAGTTGAGATAGTGTATAAGATTGTTGTCAAATCTGAAAAGGCCAAAACTAACGAAGTATTTCGAAGCATAGCTAAGTGGTGGAAGTTTTCTATCTATGTCCAGAAATTGTAGAATGGGTAAGTTTCTTATAAAAAAACATTTTTGAGCACCTATGGATTAAATAAGTATTAGGGTTTGGTGTGTAATTTTATTGTCTGCACACAAATTCATTATTCATTTGTCTAGAAACCCTAGCTTCAAAATGCCACCCAGAAGAGAGACTTCAGGAGAGACCGGTTACCTAAAAAGACATGTATTTGAAGATCTATTACAATAGTTAAATGAATCAACTAATGATGCTTTGAATATTAAGGATTTGGTCTCGAATTCACTTCATTTAAAATTAGGAGAGGATTTATGTGATAGAGGTAGATGGGCCCGAGATGCTAAAACTAGTGTATCTGGTTTGGACCTTTTCAAATTACCTATTTTGGGTTTCAAAGCGATAACTCTTAAATTGTATTTAATATAGGTCCACTTCTAGGGATATAGGTATAATGGGAATTTAATTCTCCTATGTAGGCCTCTCTAGAAGATCATTCCCTGGATTCATATATAAGGAAGCCTTTTCATCTCATTTTCTCTAAGTCAAATCTAAGTACGAAAGCTATCTATCCAAGAAGCATAATCACAAGAAAAAAACCATCAACTAAGCAAGAATTCTACATTTTCTCAAGATTTCAAGGTTCAATAAAGGTTTTCAAGTCTTCATCTCAAGCATTAAATTTCTCCATTGAAGATCAAGGATTCAAGCATTCAAGCCTTTGAAGGGATTCGGATCAAGCATTCAAGATTCATCATACAAACCCTAGATATATCCATCATGGTGGTGTGATCTTCCTTCAAGATCCTTTGTGCATCCTCAATATTCATTCATTCTTCCTTCAAGGTGGATTCCAAGCATATAATCATGGAGGTTTATGGTTTCTAATATTGATTCCAATCTTTCATATTTACATACTTGTTTACATTCGAAGTATAATTGCATATCTATTGTCATAGCTTCATTATTAGACCTACTTCTACTACTTGCTAGCATTCTCTATTTCAATTATTGATTTCAAGGTTAATTCCTAAATCGAGGTTTGACTTAGGCAAACCCCTCCCCCTAACAAACAAACCATTTTTCTTGTAGGTACAGGTTTGGGACAGCAAATTCAAGTGCAGATTCGGATACCCTTTTCGAAAAACTATCAGGATCTGGAAATAGATTTTTTGTCAGATTGTGCAGGTCGAAATCAAAAATTTTGGGTTAGAATCAACATTTTTTCTGGGTCAGAATCAGAAATTTTGGGTCAAAGGTGACATTCATTTTTGGGTCAAAATCAGAATTGAGTCAGATTCGGAAAAGATTTCTGGGTTTTCTTCGTCTCTGCATTTCTTTTCTAGATCTGGTTGCAGAATTTCTAGAAACTTAGTGCAGACACCCAAAAACAACATTCTTCAGATCTATAGCATTTTGAGACTAGTACTTGTCTTCAATTCCTTTCAATTAAATTTTTAATCTTCCTAAATCTATCACACACTCTCTTCTATAAAACGGAAGTTAGGGTTTTTCTCTTTATCCCTATCCTTAATAGGTTGATTCATTTATGCATTGATCCTTTCTTTGGGGTTAATCAATTTGGATCTTCCCTTTTATGAAATTTGGGATTAAGAGGTAAATCTCACCTTCTCCACATCATTATTTATCCTTTACATTTTAACAACATAACACATAACATTTACATTAATAATCTTCCATTTTCTTATATCACATTTTTCTTATCTTACATTTTAGTGAACCCGCGATAGACAACTCTTTCTTTTTTGGTGTTAGATGCTTTGCCTCTTTTGCTTAGAGACTAGATTTTGCATACATATTAAACTAGTTTTCTTTTATGCTCTTGCATTTTTTTATAAAAAATCTACATACTCATAAAAATATGAAAACATTTCTTGCATTTCATTCACTATGAAGATCTTTAAGATGCTTTGGAGTATGGTTATTTTCCTTATTATTCTTCTCTTGGCATCTCTTTACAGTACTTATGATGTTTATGAAAGTATCATACATTTCCCAATGTTTGTTACTCTTCATGTCTCACTTGCTCATGCTATTATGAGATTAACTAATACTAGTTTTCCCACTTTCAAAACTTTCATTAAGGATTTGTGTAGTGGAATTATTGCTCTTTTGGATTATGTGAAGAATTGGGTAGATGATACCTCATTTACTAATCTTCATAATCCTAATCCTATCATCCCTAATCTAGTTCCTAATCTTCCTAATCCTCATCCTATCCTTCCTAATCTAATTCCTAATATTCCTACTCCTATTTCTTCTTTTTATATCCCTAGTTATTCCCACACTTATGATAAGGCTCAAACTAGGGTTCATGATCCAGATGTGCAAGAATTATTTCATTTACCTTCCCCTTCTTATCTGATCCATGATGATATTAAAGGGAAGAAAAAAGAAACTTCTTCTAAACCTATCATTCTACCTTGCACAACATTTTCTCATGACCACCATAATCAATCATCTCCTACAGAAGCTTTACAAGATATGTACACTACTGGATACACTATAGTGGATAAACAAGGTTGTAAGGGTTTAGGACTCGGTGTTAATGAACATGGAATTAAAAACCCAATTCATTTATCCCCTAAACAATATATGCATGGTATAGGCTTCCCACCTTCTCAATCAAGGTTGTTGATTTTAACTATCACCCTCCTCTTCATGTTCTTCTTCCAACACCTTCCTTAGATCACCCTGATACTCCTCAAGATGTGGCTAAGAAAGTGCATGTTTAGTTAATGAATTCTAAGAAAGAAATCTTTAAACCTATGCCGAAAAATGCTCTCTCTAAATACAAATGTCCTTTTCACAATAGTAATACACATTTATTTGTTGATTGTGTGCATTTCAAACTATATGTTAGAGAAAGATCTTCTTTAGGAATTATATCTCATTCCCGTGTAGTATTACAATTTATTTATAATTTTGATATAGGGCATCCCCCTCATTCTTATATAAATTAGATCATTTTTCACCTCTTGTCTCTTAACTGGGGGGCAAGAGGTATTTCCTTCCAATCTTCTAGGATCCATTATGCTCTTAGCATGTATTTTGTTATGAGATTAATCGGTTATTCTTTAGATATTCTATCCCTATGATTTTGTATTACATACTTCCTTCACTCATGATATCTTTTTTAGGAAAAAATTTTTGTAAAGATATCTCTTTTCTACAACATCTCTTGATACAATTGGTATATCACTTGCTTTCATTCCTCGGGGGAAATTTTTTCTTCTTTCTCTATCTAAGGATCTACTTTCCTTAGCTTAGTGGCATTTTTTTTATTCTAAAACATTATTTCCATATAAAGATTTGTGTTTTGGCTATGGATACCCTCTTATACAAGAGGTGATTGTCCTAGGTCATCACCTCTTCTTTATTTTGAAAACTGTGTTCTTTATAAACTCTTGCTCTTGTTTTGGGTTAGATTTGGCTTCCTTCATTCCAAGATTCCTCTTCCTCTTGATCACAGGGGGCTTGATGGTCGAATCTTTGGTCCCTCTTTACTTTTCTTTGGAAGATGACATTTTATCCTAAGCAATCCTCTAAGGTGGGGGTCTTGATGATAAGATCTCTTCCTCTTTGAGGATCCTTTTTCCATATGTGACATATCCATTTCATGATTATCTATGCTCTTAAAGGTAGGGGTCAATACTCTTTTCTAAGGATATAGTGTATATTCTTGTTAAACTGGATATCTCCTTACCTTGTGAAGTAGGTATCCTCTTTCTCTTCCTTATCTTTCCTAGTGGGTATCCATAATAAGGATGGGGCCATATATAGGGTCTCCCTCATACTATAGTTTACATTTTACAACATGCTAAATCCTTGGAAGGTAATGCACATAAGTTGCTAAATCCTGAAGAGACGCATTTTTATTTTTATTTTTTATTTTTGCTAAATCCTTGGAAGGTAACGCACTTAAGTTACTAAATCATGAAGAGATACGCATTTTCCAATATGATAAATCCTTGGAAGGTAACGCACATAAGTTGCTAAATCCTGAAAAGACATGCATTTTATATTCCATATTGATACAAGAAGGTGGATCTATGGGTAATCCAAAATCCATCAGAAGACGCATTACAATTATAAAGCACAGTTCATGGGTGAACCTATTGGGATCTCCCTCCTTGGTGATTCATGGTAATTTGGGCATCTTACTAGGTGAGCTAATCACTTCTCTTTCCACTCTTTGGTTTTCATGTCAGTAGGATTAGATCATGAAGCTGTGTTATTTATAGTATTGCTCTTGTCTTGCTTATGTAGTCATGTATGCTTTCTATGATTAATTTCTCTTTGCCTTCATATCTTTGTACATGTATTTTTGAGTTAGAATCCTTGTTCTGGGGGCTTATGTCCTTGACTAAGTGATGTTCTACCTCGTTGTGATCCACTAGAGTCTTTCTTCTAACTTTACCACGAGTATGTTTGATTTCCATACTCCCGCTAAAGTGGGGGCTTAATGTATTGTCTTAAAATGGAAGCACTTCCATTTTAAGAACATTTAGCCCTCCTTGGGGGGGTGTTTTTGACCATCATCATAGTTTCCTCTCATATCTACACCCTCTCCTACTTCAGTGACTATTTAGGACCCTAATTGGGCCTCTCCGGACACTATTTATCCCACCTGGCACATTTTCTAAGGGTTCTGACTCCCTGGTTCAAGTTTGACCTCGACCTTGACCTAGGTCAAAGTTGACCTCAACCTTGACCTAGGTCAATATTGACCTCAATTTTGACCTAGGTCCCCATTTTCAATTTGAAATTTTGTTGGCTGTCAGGGGTCATTAAAAGTTCATTTCCCGCTTCCGGGTTGGCTATTTTGGGTTCTGAAGTGACGACTCTTAAATTATATTTAATATAGGTCCATTTCTAGGGATATAGGTATAATGGGAATTTAATTCAGCTATGTAGGCCTCTCTAGAATCTTTTTCCCTAGATTCATATATAAGGAAGCCTTTTCCTCTCATTTTATCTAAGTAAAATCTAAGTACGAAAGCTATCTATCCAAGAAGCATAATCACAAGCGAAAAACCATAAACTAAGAAATAATTCTACATGTTCTCAAGCTTTCAAGGTTTAATCAAGGTTTTCAAGTCTTCCTCTCAAGCATTCAATTTCTCCATTAAAGATTAAGGATTCAAGCATTCAAGCCTTTGAAGGGATTTGGTTCAAGCATTCAAGATTTATCATTCAAACCCTAGATCTATCCATCATGGTGGTGTGATCTTCCTTCAAGATCCTTTGTGCATCCTCAAGATTCATTCATTCTTACTTCAAGGTGGATTCCAAGCATACAATCATGGAGGTTTATGGTTTCTAATATTGAGTCCAAGCTTTCATATTTACATACTTGTTTACATTCGAAGTATAATTGCATATCTATTGTCATAGCTTCATTATTAGATCTACTTCTACTACTTGCTAGCATTCTCTATTCCAATTATTGATTTCATGGTTAATTCCTAAATTGGGGTTTGACTAAGGCAAACCCCTCCCCCCAACAAACAAACCATTTTTCTTGCAGGTACGGGTTTGGGACAGTAGATTCAAGTGCAGATCTGGATACCCTTTTCACCAAACTATCAAGATCCAGAAACAGATTTTATGTCAGACTGTGCAGGTCAGAATCGACATTCTGTTCTGGGTCAGAATAGGAAATTTTGGGTCAAAGGTGACATTCATTTTTGGGTCAAAATCAGAACTGGGTCAAATTTGGAAAATATTTTTGGGTTTTCTTCGTCTCTGCGTTTCTGTTCCAGATCCAATTGCAGAATTTCCAAAAACTCAGTGCAGACACCCGAAAATAGAATTCTTCATATCTGTAGCGTTTTGAGGCTAGTACTTTTCTTCAATTCATTTCAATTAAAGTTTTAATCTTACTAAATATATCACACACTCTCTTTTATAAAATGGAAGTTAGGGTTTTTCTCTTTATCCCTATCCTTAATAGGTTGAGTCATTTATGCATTGATCCTTTCTTAGGGGTTAATCAATTTGGATCTTCCCTTTAATTAAATTTGAGATTAAGAGGACAATCTCACCTTCTCCACATCATTATTTATCCTTTACATTTTAACAACATAACACATAATATTTACATTAATAATCTTCCATTTTCTTATATCACATTTTTCTTATCTTACAGAAACAAATATTGAAAGACATTCAGATAAATTTTGATGAGCCATTGGTTATCCATTTTGATAACACTAGCATAGTTAACATGTCAAAGAATCTAGTAATGCATTCAAAGACTAAACATATTTCCATTAAGTATTATTTCTTGAGAGACAGGGTAGAAAAGAAGGAGATTAGATTGGATTATATCAGCACAAAGGAATAGATAGAAGATATATTTACAAAACCTTTTCCAAAGGATTCCTTTGAGTATCTCAGAGGTATGCTTTGAGTGTGAACCCCTCCTTGCGAGAACTAAATTGATGTAGGAATGCATTATTCCAGTGGCTTTTAGAGTTGTATCATTTTCTAGACTTGATGCTTGGATATACTCCTCAGGGGGAGTGATCGTAGAGGAAATAAGAAGATTTATGGCACCCTTTTCCATTGTTTTCAAAGGGGGGGAGATTCTATGATAAAATCCCTACTTCTTTAGGGAGATCTATGATGAGGATATTGAGAATATTGTATTAAGAGAGTACTTTTGGGTTGATGGATTTTGCAATATATTTCCATCAATACCAAAGGGGGATATTTTTGGAATTGGTTGTTGATGATGTTGTTGGCATTCATGTTTTGTCATTGAATTCAACATATGTTTCTATGGAGGCAGAACAAACTCGTTATTACTATTGCTTGATGAATGACATAAGTGTATGGGTACTGTACGGTTGATTCAGAATGACAGAAGATGGTGATGTGTAGAGGGATATGTTTTTATCTTTTTCCCAAGGTTGCATGGCTTAATATTGTCTACTCGATGAGTTATAGATGTTTTAGTGAAGACTGGGTACTGGACTGTGACAATGATCTTTGACAGAGTTAGTCTCTGTTTGAGTATAACTTACGAGCGATGTGGAGTCAGGTTATGCGATCTTAAGGGATGGAAGAAGACATGTTAAGGAAAAAAATTATGAATCTTCAGTTTCATGACTCTTGGTGACATCAATTATGGTGTGTGTTCTAGAGGAGACCTATTTGGGGCCGACTTCAAAGATGGAGCGTGTATTATGGATTGCGAGCGTGGATTACAGATCTTGGATTATATTTGATGTATTATAATTGATGTTTACTTGTTATAGGTATTGTGTGTACCTTATCAAGGGGTTAAATAATAATTTTTATATTGGGGAAGCCTGATTGGACGACCTAATTAATTATTGTAATAGGGTATATATGAAATATTTTTTCTTATTTGAAAAGGGATGCATGAGATTGTGGAAGAGATGGAGAAGTTTGGAAGTTGTGAGCTTGTTTGTGTGAATTATGTTGGATGTAGAGGAGAGTTTGTGATTATTTTACTTCATTGGAACTGACCAAGCAAAGACAGTTGCTCTCAGATAGTTCACTAGATTGTATATTTCCTATATACTCTTGTATTTCAGACTGTAAGTCCTGAGGGTGGATTTAACCTTCTTTAGGCTATGTGCCTAGATAGTGAGCCCATTGTTACTTTTGAATCCTAACAAGATTTTTCCTTTAACAGGGATTGTGTATTGTAATGCATCGATAAGCTCCTAATAGGGATACTATACTCTTATTGAATCATTTGTGGGTGCTAATTCCCATCGGGGTTTTACCTTTAACAGGGTTTCCTCGACAACAAAGGATTTTTTTATTGTGCTGGCATTTATTTTGTTATCATTTGGATTAAATTTTTTGTTTATAAAGTTTAAAGTTTAATAATCTATCTCATAACTGATTCACCCCCCCCCCCTCCTCCCCCTCTCAGTTGTATTGGTGGTCTGTTATTCCTAACACCTTACTCTCTATTTTACTTCTAAATTTTACCATCATTTCAAGTGTAATGTCACTCCTTTTGGCTAGATTTTCAACTTGTTTCCTAATATTTCTTTGGATTACAGGAGCTCTTAATTCATTGTGAATTTTCAATGATGACTCTTCATAAGTTCCAAACCTAGGTGTTGAAGTATCAATAGGTTCTGACAATAAAATGTTGGCATGAATAATGACTAGATCACCATCAAATTCATAACCCATAGAAGGTATCCCACATGTTCTAGGTTACACTGCTTGCAACATATAGGTATCTATATCTACTAGAAAACATATATCATTTTTGTACTTCTCAACAATCCCGGTTGGGATTCTTTCTCTTAAGTGCATTTTACTTTGAAAATATTTAAAGTAACCCCACACAACCAAATTAAAATATTTTCCTAAATTCATTATGCATTGCTTAGTCTACATTACTATTGGTCTATCCTTTGACCATGTAATAGAACCTATTCCATGAAAGTGATTATGCAAGTAAAAGAAATACATACTAGGAGTGATCCATATTTGAATGATTTCTTCTTGTCTTTCTTGAACTTCTCCTTGTCCACTAAAAATTGACTCCTCAACATCTCATTAAGATCATATTTTTCATCTCCCTTCACCATCTCGTATGCAGCATGAATTGCTCCACCAAGCACATTGTTCAACCAACTAGACTGATATACTCTGTATCCTAACACCATTCAAGTGAATCTCACTTCCTTGTCAATTATATCCTCTATAGTCATGGCTCGGTGATCTTGTTTGGATTAGGTTAAATGAGTGTCCAAATTTGAAGCAATAGTGCATAGAGTAGGTGCTTCACCGGTCACACAAAATCTAATAACTCTGTTGATTAACTCCTTTGTAATCTTATGAGGCTTGTCTAGATAAATGAATTGATCATGTACTCTTCTCAAAACATGTCTTATCCATTCTGGATTAAAATCATCAGGTATCTCAGCTCAATAAGTGAAACCTTTATGAACCAAATGCATATGCTTGTCTTTCACCTTCATAGCATCGCTCAGTTTAAGAAATTCATTATAGATGTCATCAACTCCAAGTTCTTCCAATTTGTAGTGTATGAACGAATGAATGTCTTCAGTTAACAATACCCATAGGGTATCAAAGATAGGGCACCCATTAGATCATTTTCATTTTCCTTCATTAGGTGTAACTTAAATACGGGTCTTGGCTTATCAAGGATGTCGACCAAAATTGGAGTAGTCATAATGACAACAATTAACAATAATTCCTGCAAAGATATTTTGTATTCAATCTTATAACCTTGACTTCACTGATTTGTGTACTTTGACAACCGATAGAATTTCCTATGTGAAATCTTAGTCCACAAATGCAAATAGTTCTTGCTATAGAATGTAAAAAAATGTTCTTTAGTAAACTTTGTTAAGATGTAAAATGATAAAAGATTTTACTTATCTTTATAACATTTGAGAATGTAGTTGTTAGACATAAAGGTCAAATAGTTTTTTCCACTGACCACAACGGTTAAAACATAACACTCATTATATGCACACAAACACTTTATCTTCACTAACCATCATTAACTCGCAAATAGGCATCTCAAAATGCATATGAATCTTACCGCTCATGAATTTAGGGGATCGGTAAATGATTTGACTTTAAAGTGCTCCCCCTAAGAAAAGAATGTGCTTATTTCACCGATGGATTCTCCACATTTCCTATACTTGTGGATTTCTCAGTTAATTATGGAAAATTCAATTCTCCTTTCCTCACCCATGTCTTCTTCATATCATTTCTTATTTCATCAGTATTAATAGTTTCCTTACCTTTGGCATTTTCATCATTGTTCATCGGTTGACCTCTAGTATACTTTCTTTCTCTACATGACCTAGCAAGATTACCAACCTTGTTACAAACATAACAAACCATACATGTTGGATTCCAGGGTCTAGCATTGTCTCTGAATGACCTTAACCTGCAATTCATAGCCACATGTTCATACTTGTGACATTTAGAAGAAGTAACATCTGCTCTGTTACCTTGATTGATAGGTCTCTGATTGTTATAATCATATGACCATTGGTTGTTGATTCTCACCCTGCATGCATCAACTCTATGTCCAAACTTGTTGCAATAGTGACAAAATTCATTAAATGTATTAGATCTAGCATTTTAGTTATTAGTTATACCATACGATTTCTTTGATCTAGTAGTAGAACCTCTAGGTCTAACATTTGGACCAATCCGTTTAAACCAACATACATTAGTATTATGACCTTCCTTATGACAATTAAAACATACCAGTTTATACCTTCTCTTGCCATTATTATTGATTTCCTTAGGTGTATATTTTCTTTCTGCATTGATATCCTTAGTGTCAGATGATTCACAAGCTTCAAAGTTTGAAAAACCTAAGCCGTGTTTCTCTCCATTCATCCTTTGCCTTCAAAGTTTTTCATCAAGTTTAGCATAACTCTTTTTGAGTTTATCCAACAGATTGTTTACAGGATTCAACTCTTCATTTATCTTTTCATTCTCTTTCCTTATTCCCTCATTCTCTCTTTCAATATCAGCTTTATCTTCATATGTATCATGTAAGTGCCCCTTCAATGTAGCAACCTCTTTCTATGATCTAAATAGTTTCTCCATCTTTTCTATTAGGGTTTCATCTTTAACCTTTAGAGAATTTTCAAAAAAATTATTGGCATCATCAGCAGCTCTTCTTTTTTAAATTTCTTCAACCATCCTCACAAACTGACTTTCAAGCTCTCTTTTCAGGTTTGTCACTTCTCTTTTGAGTCCACTTTTTTTATCCATCAGATCTGCAAGTGCTTATTATGATTCTTTAGATAAAATACCTTCAGACAATTGTTCAATATAGTCTTTACTTTCACTCAATTGCTCAGCAAGCTCTCTCCTCTTAGAAAGGGAATGCCTCAGCTTTTCCTTCAGTTCATTGATAAATTTTATTGCATCCTCAAGTTTCTTTTCATACTTGTATCTATCCATGTTGACTTATAGGGATCTTTTCCTTGAGCGGTTAGGCTTAATATCAGGAAGACCTAAGAGCTCTGATACCAATTGTTGGAAATCTTATGACTGGGAGGGGGGTGAATCAATACAAACATGTAATGAAAAAATTCAACCACCGATCTGATTAACTGCACTAGCAACTTCCAAACCACAAAGCATAAAACTAAAGTAAACAACTAACAGTCAATAATATCATGCATCCACAACCTTAACACACATAACATGGGTATTTTTATCATGAAAACCCTTGTTAGAGGAAAAAAAACCATGGTGGGGATGACACTCACACAACCAATATTGCATTAAATGAGCTTTCCATGTTAAGAGCTACAAATACCCTTTCTGAGGGTTCACCCTATTAGGAGTGATTAGTAAACTATTAGGAGTATAAATAGATCATCTATGATCTACCTAGCTAGAGGATTTCAAACCTCAAATAAGAACCTATTAAAATTCACAAATTTGGGGTATTTGACCTGTTGTAATTGTTAGGGAACAACAAGATTCTTGATCTGTAGAATGGCACTGATTTCCTATCAGATCATTTCAGCTTCTTTCCTTCCTAGCACTATATTGATCACTTCTCCTTCAATTCTTGACCGCCAAATGTGAAAAATATGATCTAAACCCTAAATCAAAAGATTTAGTGCTCCTTATATAGACTGTCATTAGGTCACACAAGACCTATAACTTTCCACCACAGTCGGCTTAAAGAATTATCCAACCTCCTCAAAATCAGCATTAACAACATCCAATATGTCATCCTAAAATGTATTACCATTATTATAATTACTGTTTCAGCCTCAGATCCACCGCCTTAATCAAATTAGCATAAAACTTTGATCGGTGATCAGATAGGTAAATTGCCTTCACAATCAAAACACATTTCAATCAAAACTTGAGATAAATTCTTGCAGTTGGAATCATGGATTCCAAATACAATATACATATTGTATCTCTGAGTGCAACATCTAAATCATTCCTTAACTCAACCTCTAATACAATCTATATCAGATAATTTTCTTCCTGAACACCAGTCAACACACATAGTTGATCTTCCTTTACCGATCATGTACAGTTCTTACCGATCACTATAATCATGATAAATGAATTCATTGCCATCAAGGACAGCCAATTATGTATCCACTCATGACCTCTCTGCATATCTCCTCCAAAACTATCATAATTCCAACAAACCAAGGATTAAATTTACTCATTTTTATCTTACTAACTATGTTGATGATCATATTGATAGAAAATATACCTTAGGTTGTATCGTTAAAAGTAATGTTGTAAGTATTCTTATATTACTGACTATGTTGATGATCATATTGATAGAACACATACCTTAGGCTATGTCTTCAAAGTAATTTTTTAAGTAATGATTTTGGGGAATGCTAGTTCAATTTTATGGAATTCCAATAAAAACCTCATTGAACGTCATTAAATTTAACTCACAACACTATAATTACGAAGTATTAACTAAATAAATTTGGGGAAAATTTTAATTCTCTAGTGAGTCACTTGCATTTTAATTTTTTCTCTCATATTCTCCCTGGGTTGGTACCATTCTTCCCCTTGGTTTTTCACCCTTTGGCGCTGATGTTTTCCTAGGTGTGGTGGGTGTTGGCCCATATTTTGACTTCATCATGTGAGATCCCTAGTAGAGCTGCCTCTAGGTGCTACTACTGCATTGCATCATGTGGTCGTTTCTAATGAGGAGAAAACCTTATCCTCTTACTTGTGCTATACCCTCTCTTTTGGTGTTCTATGATCAAGAAGACATAGAAAATGAAGATTTCTACCTTTGTAGGATTCTAGTCTATAGACTTTCTAGTCTCTAGCTTTCTCAGCCTGTCTTCACATATGGGTTTTGGGTTCTTGGTGGTCACTCATGGTTGGTAAGATTATATTAACCTATGGACTAAAATATTAAAATCCCCTTACAAAGATAATTAATGTGCATTTTGTGTGGGTGTGACTTTCCAATCTTCTCCTCCAATCATGGGAGGTGTCTTGCTATGAGACCATATGTAACTCTATGATTCTTGAATGTGGATGAGTCCATTTTCTACTTACATCATTTCACTTTTTCTCGTATTCTAGTGGATGTCAATCTCTCCATGCCTCTTCATGGAGGTGGTTCTGATGCTTGGGTATAAGCCCTTGTTCTCGACCATTATATTATCAGTCCATCCCTTTTTTATGTCATTTCTTTCCTATTGGCCACTTGGCTTTGGATTTCTCTTTGGGGCACCAGAAGGGTCATGCTACTTGGTGGAAAAATGTTACTGTACGCCTCTCTCTCTCTGGGTTCCCACAGCTTTCCAAGGGCAGGGGTTAGTAGCAAAGGTTTCACAAGTGAATGCAAATCAAGTATACAATAACTACTAAATGAATAACAGAAATGTGAGCAATAAAATGTACAAAAAAGAGAAGGGAAGACAAGTAAATGCAAACCCTTCGATGCTTGAAGCTTCTATTGTTTCTCTCTACTCCTTCTGAAATGTTATTCTTGATGCTCAATATTGGCGGGGCAGCATCTATGACTTGAGAAGCGTCGAGAATTTGATATTTGAAATGTGTGTGATCGCAAGATGGCTTGAATGCTAGAACCAAACTGACATAGTAATGGCGCACAAGAGCTTGAAATCCTGGATCCTTCAAATGGTTATGAAGGATTTATTATATAGGAAATGGTGATAAAATGAATGGTTGAGATCAATCCCAGAGATGGGGAGATGAACGGTTGAGATCAAAAGTAAACTCCACCTCTTTATTTGGTTAAGAGGAGATAGAGTTTGGTTAACTGAGGAGCTAATTATGAGTTACCTTTTTGAACTGAAGAGGTGGGTGAAGTTACCCATGTGGACTGGAGAGATGGGT
>MU227060.1:209384-241288 GCA_018584345.1 Thuja plicata
CGACGAAATTATAAAATGGGATTAAAAAAAACATAAAACCAGGTTTTGAAATCGTATTCCACCTATTTGGGTGGAAGATGCAAACCCTCATTTTAGCCCGAAATTGGAAGATGGAAACTATATTCGGATTATTGTTTTAATGCACCAAACGGCGGATTTGAACCCAAAACCTGGTTTTGGGCATCAAATTCCAATTCCACCCCCCAAACAAATGGGGCCTAAAAGTCGGAACAAATTTACAACCTAGTTGTTCAAAAAAGCCTCAAAAAAATTGATATATACTCAAAATGCAATGAACAAAACTAAAGAGTTTATATTCATCAAGCATGTGTAAATAATAAATGCAATGAAGTATTTATAACAAATGCAATGAAGTATTTATAACAAATACAAAAAGAATAGGAGGATGACAACTTACTCTTCAAACAGTACAAGTCCAAAGGAATGAGGTGACACCTCACACCTCACTGTCCAAAAAGGGAAGTCTAACTCCTAAGGAAGAAGATGACACCTCTCTCCAAAAAGGACAAGCATAAATTAGCTTAACCTACAATGCAATGAATACATGCAAATACATAATAATCTCCCTAGGAATAAGGTGACACCTAACTGTCTAAAAAGTATAACTCCTAAAGAAGAGTATGAGACCTTTCTCTTCAAAAAGGAATAGAATAAATAAACCTACGATGTAATAAATGCATATAACTACAACACCCCTCCTTAAGTGCAGCTTAGATAGGTGAATTGGATTTAAGTTCTAATAGTTTCATAATAGTAGGTTGTTGTTTATAATTATTATCCAGTTAGTAGGTTGTTATTTACTATCCAATTATTGCTATTTTGTAGAATAGGGGTCATGTCATCTAAAATATGTATGAGATTAAAAATGTCGAGAAATAATAAAAATTGCCTCAATAGTTATTGTTTGCACTATCGCTTGTACGTGGCAGCTGTCTCGTAGAGGGGTATTCTACAAATTAAGTTTCAATGTCAAATTTGCTAAATAGATAATTAATTTAAGGATGGAGGCATAGGAGGTTGGAGGACATTCACAGCTTCTTGTCAGTCACTAGCAATAGGGTTGCAAAATTGTATTAGAGACAAAACCCATTAGTGCCAAATCAACTAAAGTCAAGGGTGACTTCCAGTAGCAGTGGCAAATTTTTATGTTAATGATCTAGTGGCAATGGTTAACAATAGTGGCTACAACTGAGAACATTGTAAGCATTCCCTGCTAAAGTTTGAAAGGAGGAGAATAGGGACACCATTGATGTTGTAAACAGTTGTATAGAAGAGCAGCTGGTTATAAAGATCCTCTGACTGCTAGACATCTTGGAAGTGTGGTCGGCCGGTGATAAGTTCACTTGAAATGAAAGCAGGATAAGTTTTCATATATAGGTGATCATGTGTAGCATGATCCAGTTAGCACTATGCAAGCCTAAAAGATGCATAGGCATACAATTTTCTTCCTAGTTCAAGTGATGTACTTTTTCCACATGAAGGTAATGCAATTGTAATTGTTGCTATCTATACTGATGCCTCGTCATCATAGGTAGCAAGGCCACTTCATTGCAACAATGAAAATTGATTTATGTCAATTTTGACATGACTGATCTCAACCTCATATAGTATTTTTTTAGCATAGAAATATGATCACCTAATCATCCATTTTACATCTCTCAAGTGAAGTGTGAACAGTGATACAAATCTTTTGGAAAAGAATTGAATGACATATTGCAATCCTTCTGTTACACCTATGGAAGCTGGTGAAGTTTTCAAAATGCAATGATTCGTCACATCATGCCCCCACCATAAGGAAGATATTGATGCCCTGGAAACTCCTCCTTATTTCTAAGACTGCGCTATTTTATATACTTAATCAGCAGCGATCAGACAGCAATTGAATAAGGATGACAATTAGCAGAAGTAATCACTTGGAGGATGGCGATTAATAGGAGCAACAATATATTAGACAGTGATCTATTTTAGGAGTGATAATTAATATAAAGGAAACAATGCCCTTATTATGCTAACAGAGATCCCCTAATCTAGTGATCAAATATGCTTAACAACAATTAAGATTAGTTAGGGGGCAAAAGAAAGTTTGGAAAAGACACCACTCTTGAAGACAGGGTGGCCGCCTTAAAAGACACAACCCTTCAGCGACAAGAGAAGGATATTTAAGGACGGAGTTTGATTGAAGAAAGGCATCAAATCAATCAGCATCAGCAATCATCCAAAAGAGCAGAAATCAACATCCAAAGAGGAAACAGCAAGATTATAGGATAGCTTTTCACCAACAGCAGACTAAAAACATATAATCTGCGATAATCTTATATTCTACAAGTATAGTGGTATGAAATAGTAGAATCAAAACAATTGTTATGTGATAATGTGAAGTGCATATTCTAAATCATTGATCTATTTATAACCTTGCAAGCAATCATGTAGAAAAGAGAAGGAAATGCAAGAAAGGGGAGCAGATACGAGATCGCCATCTAAGTAGCCAACCCCATGATGGAACAACTGATGTGTCTGCCATATGTGGGCCAAGGGGATATAATGTCCACTCTTGAGCTTAGATAAGAGGACGATGGAAATTGTGATTTTAGGGCAAGACTTGGGGCAACCCCAAAAGGAGGCATTACAATTGGTATCAAAGCATTGTTCCTACAAGCATAACAGAAGATAGTTGATGCAACTAAGCCAAAGGGCTCAAAGGGCTTTGGAAAGAGAAAAGAAGAAACTTGCATCCACCATTAACTCCACTCAAAACAACTGTGATGAACTGTGAAATTGAGGCCACTTGGCCTGGACGGCAGTGTTGGCTGCCAACTGTGCAAGTTTTGTCTTCTTGCAGAAAAAAATCAGATTTTGTTTTGTTTTGTTTTGTATCTTCCAATAACTTCTATAAAGGGGCCAAATCAGACTATATAGAAGACCACTATGTTTTTTGGCATGCTGAATATTGTTGTTGTTCAGCACGTCTGGATGAAGGGATGAAACCCCCACGAATCACCTCTATTGTTGTAATAGAACTCTATACTGAGTTCTGTGAAATCTGTAGGCTCAAGCTGCTGCTATTAAGAGAATCTATGTTCTGTAAACTTAACTGCTGCTGTTAAGAGATTTCATGTCAGTTTTCTATGAATAAATCGGTTCCCAAATTTGCAGCTTCTAGTAAATCTGTGTAAGCACTGTTGAATGTTTGACTTTGAATGATCTATAAGAAATTTGGAATTCAGTATAAGTGAATGTTTCATTTCTTGAATCTATATTGTGTAAGCAGTTTGCTTTTGAATTTTATATTTTAAGAAAAGAAGAGATTCAGGTCATACAGACCTTAAAGACCAGCAGAGTTCCTCCCAGCCTGTAGGATGTTAAGGATGATTACAGAAACGGAAGAAAGGGATAATGTAATTGCGGCCTCTGAGATTGCGGGATGGTATAATAGATATCAAAAGATGAAGAATCTACTACCATTTCAGCAGTATCTAAGTTTGACAAGGAATACTATACCTGTGTATGAGAAGGTTATTAAAATCTTTGACCAATATGCAAGTGAACCTGAGGTGGTCAAGGCTATTGAATCATTTGATAGGTACTATGTAAGAAAAAGGCAAGAGGACTTGGATCCTAAGTCAGGAACTCAATCAAAATCAAAAGAAGGCCGAACTATGTCTAGTAAAGAGGGAGTTAACACTTGTGAAGACGGGAAGGTTAAAAGGCTTGAGGAGTTTACCAAAGGCACAGGTTCTAAGCATGATGAATCAGAGTTGTGTCTTAGTGCCAAGTTGGAAGGACGAATCGAAATGAATAAGAAGAATAAAGCCATGTTTACAAGTTCACTTCAGCAATATAAGGACATGGACAAGGTTGAAGAAAATACTTCCGTGGAGTTTGCCAAACCAGCTTTAATTGACCAGCTATGTGGAGATGAAGGACATGATGAAAGCATTTTGTCAAATGAAGGACTTGAAAACAAATTTGATTTGTTATTGCCTGGAGCTGATTCGGCGCAGAGGCTCCATGAGATTGTTAATCCTATTGAGCACTCTCATCAAGCAGATGTTAAAGAGTACTTGAAGATTGAAGGAAATGCCATCATGGAGGTTGACAATTCAGAAAAACAATCATCTATTGCAGCCACATCCAAGGAGCAATTTTCACTTGAAAGTGCAATTTTCAGTCTAAGTAATGAATGCTTAAGTTGTTATTTGGGTGATTTGGAGATCAATATTGATGAGTATAATGAGGCGATAGATTTTATTCATAATGCTAGCTCACCTACTGAGGAATATATGTTTTGCACATGTGGAAAAGTATTTCAATCTTAAACCATTGGGTCGTGACCCACATATTGATGTTAGATAGTTGCTCTGTACTACTGATCACAAAGATTTCAAAATATCCTTTGGAGACAGCAGCTAATTGGTGGAATTGGGAAGGTTTGTATCATCTTCTCCCTTTTGGAGGTTGGCACATTGATGACACCCCAACCTGAAATTGCTCGAGGTCAAGAAATTAGGGGACGGGAGGATTGTGATGAACCTGTGAAATTGAGGCCACTTGGCCTGGATGGTAGTGTTGGCCGCCAACAGTGCAAGTTTTGTTTTCTTGCAGAAAAAAAAACAGATTTTGTTTTGTTTTGTATCTTATACCGACTTCTAGAATGGAGCCAAATCAGATTGTTTACTTGCCTTGCACTGCAAGTTAATGAACTGCCCCAAGTGGGTATATATAGAAGACTCTACTATGTTTTTGGCATGCTCAATATTGTTGCTGTTGAGCACATTTGGGTGAAGGGACGAAACCCCGACAAATCACCTCTGTTGTTGTAGTTCGAACTCTATACTGAGTTTTGTGAAATTTGTAGGCTCAAGTTGTAGTTGTTAAGAGACTCTATGTTCTGTAAGCCCAACTATTGTTGTTGAGGGATTTCACGTCATTTTTCTATGAATAAATCGTTTCCCGAATTTGCAACTTCTAGTAAATCTGTGTAAGCGTTGTTGAAAGTTTGAATGATCTATAAGAAATTTGGAGTTCAACATAAGTGAATGCTTCATTTCTTGAATCTATATTGTGTACGCAGTTTGTTTTTGAATTTTATAGTTTAAGAAAAGCAGAGATTCTTATCACACAGACCTTAAGGTCTTTACAGACAATGAGCAAACAAATGGGAAATGAATTGAGGGCCTTAATGAAGTGCAACCAACAAACAACCCAAACTTTCATGGCACAAAATGAGAAAACAACACACCTACTTCCTCAAGCCATCAAAAACATGAATAATACTTTCAGTAATCTTCAACCCAACCAAACTAATGGGAGGGATGCCAACTCTAATCATTCTGAAAATAACAACGGGGAATCAACCCTAGGTTGACATGACCTTCTTTCATACCTAGAAGAGAACAAACAATAGAGGAAGAAACAAATAAACCACCCATTGACAATGTTGATGAAATTGTTGAAGTGCACTCAAGGCTAGACCCCAAAGCTAGGAGAAATGTTTCCTTTACAGATTACTGTGATGCTCAAACTCAGAATGCCCCTAGAAGAGAAAGGGAACCCAACAAAGATTTAAGATGAAGGGTAAGTAAAATGACTCTACCCAACATCGATGGATCTAGACGAGTCGCACTACGTTCATGGTTCCAAAAGATGGACATCTATCTCTCGCTTAGTCCCGTGACAAAGGAAGACGCAATTAAATTTGTCATCCTACACTAGGAAGGAACTGCCCATGATTGGTGGCATCATGGCCTTATTACCCAAGGCCACCAACACGTAACGACTTATGATGAATTCACCCAAAAACTTAACAAAAGATTGATCAAAAACACCCCAAATGGTACTTTAAAGAACTAACACAACTAAAACAACATGCATTCGTAGAATATTATGACATTAAATTCCAAAAACTTTCAGTCATGGTACCAGAGGTTCTCAAAGTATACTCAAATACTTATTTGTAGAAGGATAAAAAGAATCACTATGGGATTTAGTAAGTACCCTCAATGTTACTAGAATCAAAGATGCAATTCAAAAGGCAACAAGATTAGAAATCACATCATTTAAAGACAAGCCCTACACCAAAAGTCTAACCTCAAAATCTCCCTATAAGAAAAATTGGTTTGAAAGGGGATTTCCTCTAAGAAATGACCACAAAGAACTTTGAAAAGAAAAATTATGTTTCCATTGTAAGGAAAGATAAGGGTATGGGCATGTTTGTAAATAAGGAAACCTTAAAAGACAATGAGAAGACCTAAAAAGGAAAGGTTTGTGCTTTGAATGCAAGGAAGAATGGAGACTGGGACATATGTGGAAAAAAGATCCATGCACGTAATATAGAAGCAGTGTTTGATAAAGAAGCATTGAAAGAGGAGAACCTTAGCACAAGAAGACATGGCAGAGAAGAAGGGCATGGAACCCTAGCCGCCATCTCAAAGGCATCCAAACACCACCCTTTTTGAATTAAAAGTGTTCTAAAAGGACATAAGATAATAGCCCTCGTGGATAGTGGAGCAACCCACAACTTTATCGATGAGAATTTGGTTGCAAAAATGAAATCGAAGACAAAGTATTTTAAGGGCTTTACAATAGCCTTGGCTAATGGAACCACTACCCCGTGTACCAGAAAAATTTCACATCACCACCTTGGGAAAGCATCCAATTCAAGAAGATTTCTACGTTGTTAAGCTGGGAGATACTAATATAATTATGGATACCCATGGATCCACTCTTTGGGACACTTCATTCTGGAATTCCCTAAATTGGAAATTTGTTTTAAATATAACAAGCAAGAAGTCATTTTATGAGGGCTATCTGATGAATCCCCGAGAGTAGTCTCATCCAAGAGGATGGAAAGAATTTTTAGGCATAGACAAGGAGAATGAATTGCATAGTGCATAATTCTTGACAAGTCTTCCTACCAAAGTTAAACTATACATATTGACATCCAACGTATCTAAAAAAAGCACAAAAGGGTGTTTGAAGACATTCCATGAGGACTACCACCAAAGAGAGGCTTTGAGCACGCTACTGAATTAGAGGAAAGGACAAAACTTGTTATTACCACACCCTACTGTCATCAACATGGATATATAGAAGAAATTGAGAAAGCCATAAAGGAGTTATTGGAAATGGGATGTATCCAACCCAGCTCTAATCCATTTGCCTCCTCTATTGTTCTAGTGAAAAAGAATGCTGGAAACATGAGAATATGCATCGACTATAGGGCACTTAATAAAAAGACCATCAAAAACCGAGATCCCATCCCTAGGGTTGATGAGGTAAATGATGAGCTTCATGGAGCAGTATATTTTTCAAAAGTTGATCTATGTTACAAGGTTACATCAAATAAGAGTAAGAGTAGAAGATATCCCCAAGACAACTTTTAGATGCCATTATGGACACTTTAATGCCCCTGCTACCTTCCAATCATGTATGAACCTCATTTTTAGAAAACAGACAAGGAAGTTTCTCTTAATATTCTTTGATGATATTCTCATCTATAGCAAAAGTTGGGAAGAACACTTAAGAGCTATAGACAAAGTGTCGGAAATACTTGAACAACAATCCTTATTTGCCAAGCTACCCAATCATGAATTCGGGATGAAGGACATTTTATATCTTGGACATAAAATCAATGCTCAAGGTGTCAACGTTGATGAGGAAACGATTGAAGCAATAAGGAGTTGGCCGAAACCTAATGCCATAACACAACTAAGGATATTTTTGGGACTTTGTAACTATAGAAGATTCGTCAAGGGTTTTTCAAAGTTAACAACACCATTAACCGACTTAACCAAGAAGGGTGCTTTCGCTTGGATTTGAAAAGGCACAACAAGCTTTTGAAAAACTAAAGGAAGTCATGACCAATCTTGCATTGTCCTAGCAATCCTAAACTTTTCATTACCATTTGAGTTAGAGTGTGATGCTTCTAGGGAGGGCATTGGCGCCGTACTAAAGCAAAACAAACATCTATAGCCTTTGATAGTAGAAAACTAAAGGAAAATGAAAGAACATATTCCATATATGACAAGGAGATGCTAGCAATCATGCATGCCTTGGGATAAATTACGACAATACCTAGCTTGTGGGAGATTCGTTGTAAAATTCAATCACAATAGTCTAAGATTTTTTCTAAACCAAAAATATTTTGATGATAGGTATCAGAAACATGTAGGTAAAATACAAGCCTTGACTTTGATATTGAATACATGAAAGGGAAAAACAATGTTGTAGCAGATGCCATTTCATGATGACCCCACCTATGCTCCATAACAAACATCTCCGCGGACTGGAAAAGTTCCATTATTGTCGAGTACACCAAGGATCCATGTGCCAATGACATCCTAGAAGGGAATATACTAAATGAAAAATACAAGGTAGTGGAAGATTTTATCCTATACAAGAATAGGGTATTCCTTGTGCCAAGCTCAAAAATGGAGGACAAGATCATTAGGGAATACCATGACAATCCTTTAGCAGGCCACCAAGCGTACTACAAAACTTATAAGAGAATAAGAGAAAAACTACTCTCGGAAGGGCCTCATAAAGATGTCCTTAGACATGTTCAAGAATGTACAACTTGCCAAAGGAACAACGCGGAACAAACCCATCTGCCAATTCTCCTACATTCTCTACTTATTCCTAACCAAAAATTGGAGAGTATTTCTATGGACTTCGTAAATCGGACTTCCAAAAGTGCAAGGAAAATCTTACACATACGGGATCACTTTACCAAATATGCACATTGATTGCATGGCAATATCCACTGATTTATAGCTCCTCAAGTAGTTGATGTCTTCTTCAAAAAAAATTAGGTTACATGGTCTCTCCAAAAAACATTGTCAATGATAGAGACTGTCGATTCCTTAGCCTGTTTTGACAAGAACTTTTCCATCTAGCACGGACAAAACTCACACCAAGCACAAGCTATCTTCCTTAAATTAATGGATAAACAAAAATTGTGAACAAATGGGTGGAAAGATACTTAAGAAACTATGTCACAGGACAACAAAATGCATGGATCAAGTGGTTACAAACACCGCCCATCACATGTATATAAGGATGAGCCCCTTCAAGGCCTTGTATGGATACGAGGCAACCTCATTTGGGTTTGATCCTCCACGAAAGTCGTGTACTAAGGGCCAAGGACTTAGTGCAGCAAAACATGGACGTTGTGAACACACTCAAGGATAATCTACACTATGCACAAAACCAAAAAATGATTAATGTCGACCAGAACAGCACCAAAAGGACATTTGAGGTTGGGGACTTGGCTTTCCTACGATTATAACCATACAGATAGTTTTCAATCAAGGTCAAGGGAGCCAAAAAACTTAAACCCCAATTCTATGAGCCCTACAGGATTTTTAGAAGGATAAGCGAGGTAGTCTATGAATTGGAACTATTGGCAAACAGTAGGATCCACAATATCTTTCATGTATCCCAACTCAAAAGGGTGCTAAGGCAACATGTTACCCCATATTTGGAACTAACCCCACTTGATGACGAGGGCAAGTTAATTCTAGAACCTAAATTGGGGTTTATCTTGTTAAAAGGCATTTTGATTGGTAGAGTTATATCTTTAACTATCTTGCATTTCTTATTTTAATGGAATTTGTAATTTAGAGGAAGACTTATCCTAAAAGGGGACACATTACACGTCACCAGAAAATCACTCATTCTCCAAATTATAGATAAAAAAAACTTGTCTTGTATTTGGGTGTCACAAGAAAATATCTTTTGGTTGTATTTTGCCAATTTGATGCATTTAAATTTTTTTTAATTTGCAGAGTTTTTCTGAGTTAGTGAATTTCAGTTTTTACTAAATTTTGTTGAGTATCAGTCAAAACTGGATCTTGTGTAATAAACAGCTTAGATTTTGTTTTAATTACACCAATCTGAAATGGAGATGCAAAGCAACTTCATTCCCACTTTTTGATTACCTGAATCCCAATATGGGAAAGGTGAGAGAGAGTATACAGTGTTCTGAATTTCAATCAACTGAAATGCAATGCTGAAAGGAAAGCACTGGGTAGCAAACCAGCCAATACCACTTATTCATTGGGGTGCATATGCATTAAAACAAATGTGAATACTCCCACTTAATTCAATGGTGACTGATTACAATAAAACACTTGCTTAGTGGGGTAAGTGTCAGCATAACCAAGATAAACCCATTGGTTGTACTACCATCCAATGTTACAATTTAGAATGTGTGAAAACAAAGCTTTCAGCTGTATAACCATCCGAAACATTAAAATGTCAGTACATTTGCATCATAAACATCTTTAAAAAGTTAGTTACTGATAAGTGTTGATGAAAAATAAACTGCTGTAACACCTCAATAAGAGCCAAATATCTTGAACAAGTTCACCCAGCTTGGAAACACAACAACAAATACCTTGAATGGTGATGAAACACACTGATGCAAGTCTGTTTACGCTTGCTACTGTTCTGTTGATAAACCACTCTGAAAACACTGTTGAAGAAGCTCTGAAAACACGATTCAAGGCTGTTGACACTTGCTTGATACTGTTCTGTTGGTAAACCAGTCTGATAACACTGTTGAAGAAGCTCTGCAAAGTCTGGAAATGGTCACACTAATACACCCAACAATTCCAAACTTCATTATTCTCAATTGTTAATGTTTGTAGCTTCATTCGTATGATCATTAATACATATAATATATGTTGATTAATAATAATATAATAAATATGTTATATTATTATTAATCATATGATTTAATATTTAATATTATATTATTATATTATTCTTAATTAATAATTGATTGATGAAACATTATAAGATTGATTAAATTATAATTAATGGTAAGAGACATGTCCTTTCTTATAAATAATAATGAATAGACATGTCCCATGAAGGGATATGTCTCTCTTAACCTCATTCCCAATATAAATGAAAGAGAGATTGTTGCATTTGAAAAACACATACAACATAGAGTGTTATTACATTTGCAGCTATCCTAAAAACTTAACATCAATAAACTTCATATTAACTTCTACACACCAAAATTTAATATAAAGGTTGATAAACAAGCTGAAGTTGTAAATCAGTCATACTTTAGACTGTTTCAGCATTTTAGAGCTGCTGCTGACGTTAGAACAGCAGCAGCACAAAACAAACATAACAAAACCTCTATCACAATTGTTCTCCCACTAAAACATGATATGTAAACATCATTGGCACACTAGCTGCCTCACATGAGGGAGAAAAGAGCACCGAAAACTAGGTGTCCCAGTCACCACATTCCCATGCCTCCATAGATAAGGACAGTCCAGCTATGCAACCAAATCTGCAATCATTAGCTATACAGCCTATTCTTCTATAATCATTATCATCTCAAAACAACAGAAACAATGTATTTCATACCAGCAATAAGACATCCACAATGGTACAACTAGGTAAGTGAATATGGCACGCCTGCAAGTGTACACCTTGTCCGCAGACCATCAATAATTCACTAAAATCGCATGTGTTAATTACCCAAAGATTAGCAACAGCAAACCTATTCAAAAACATCAAAATTCTTCATGTCTGCAAACCAAAATCTGAAACCCCAATTTGTAGCTCAACAGTGATCTGTGTATAAAACCACACCAACCAGCTATGGGGGTTTTCATCCTTGAAACATGTAATCTTGAAAGGGCATTCGTCCTCAAAAAAAATTGAAAGAACTCAGGTTCATTCCAGCAGCATAACAATATTATTCGCCATGTCTACCTCAAAAGGAACCCCAACACTTCCTTATATATATTTTTTAGGAGGGAAATAATCAATGTAGAATTATAAAATTCCTTTTTTTACTCACGAAGACCTTTTTGGATTGTTAATATTACTTTTCACAGGAAAAGACCCCCAGGCCTAGGCGTCCAACTTAAAATACAACTTAACACCTTTCCAACGAGCTATTAGACTAAGTTGTCCTTTTTTATATTTCCCAAGGGCCAAGATTGACAACTTAAATGAATTAATTAAATAATCACTCAATAGCTTAACCAAACTGAAGTGGAATCAAACTATGATCATACTGAGATGATACTGAAGATGTAGGATGGTGATCAGATCCAACTGGATGACTTACTAAAAATAGACTGTTTCTCCAAGAAGTTGGGAGAAGCCACCAAAGGTCAGAAATACTTTTGAGGATGTCGTACTGATCCCTACTACTAACTAAGCTCATTGCCAAGAACCAAAGTCATTGCTAAACAACCTAGAGAGAGCTCTCCAAGATGTTTGGAGTTCTTCACAACACACACCAAGCTAGGGTGGGAAAATTCAGAAATTGGGTAAATGCTCACATATCAAAATTGCTAAAAAGGGGGACATTACAATCTGCCAAGTTTTGTTAAGTCGTAAGTTTTAATTATATGCTCCAGAAGATTGATGGGCAGCCAATTCAATCTTACATCCAAATATCTCTCTCGAAGCGTTTGGCAAACCCAAGCTTACCCTATTGGCAAGCAACAAAACGTGTGTTGCCATATGTCAAAGATACTCTTGAATTTGACATTCTCTATCACTAGACAGAAATTTTCAAATTGACATTCCATATAGATTCTAATTGGTTCAGAACAGTTGATATTTGAAGATCAACTACTAGCTGCATTTTTCTGAGTTCAAGAGTTGTTTCATGGCAGAGTAAGCTTTAGCAAACTATAGCTCTATTAACCAATAAAGTTGAATCCGTAGCAATTGTTGGTGCTAGTTGTAAAGCAATATGGCTACGTCAGGTTTTCTTTGATCTCCAACTTTATCAAACTATAGCAACTCCAATTTTATGGGACAATCAAGGCATATTTAGATTGGTGAAGAATCCACATGCTTACACCACGCACATTGAGTTTAATCATCACTAGATTGGACAAGTGGTTAATATTGGACACATTTTGACATTTGTTGATCTAATGACTAAACCTCTTTGTTCTATTATGTTTTAAAGGTTTTGAGATAACCTTGGGGTTATCTTCAATTTGGTAATTAAGAGGGTATGAGATAATGTTTATACTTATATGATGATGATACAATAACACACATTAATTGTCTCTAATAAGGTATCCTCCATAATGGTAGTGACAATCACAGAAAAAAAATGATAAATCATCGCTCGCTGCAAATGGTCCAGTTCAAATCAGATCATTGTTTTTTCTTGTGATTGTTAGTACAAATCTTGAGGAAATAAAATTGCAAATTAATCACAGAATTTCCAGAAATTGCAATTTATTTGTGATTTTTAAAAAAATTGCAACTAATTTGCCATAAAATCAACTTTGTCAAGTCACCTATAAAACACTTGAATGTTTAGTCTAACCACACTTTTATAGTGCAGATTTGGATTTTTCTAGAGCAGATTTAAAATTTAAGTGAATTAACCAAACATTATATTGATTAAGGCACACAATTGAGGGCACTCGTTCTTTCGCAAATATATGTTCCATATTATTCAATTAAGGCCTAATTACCGTCTAATGGCCTTGACACCTGCACTTTTTTAAGGGTTTGGTCCACTTAGTTGCAGTTTGGCTACGGGTACGAGAACCCGGTACGTGGGTACATGCAAAAACAATTGGGGGGGTTAGGTACGTTTGGGTACGTGTGTGTACAAAAATATTAAAGAAATATATAGAATTGTAAACCTAAATCATTTAATAGTATGATACTTCAACATTGATCAATGCCAAATGCCAAAGATAAATATTAAATGCCAATTGATAGTTCAAAATATTCAAATAATTCATATCATATATGTCTAGGTTCACGATTCAAATGAAAATCATTCCAATTACAAAATTGACAATTACATTTTTTTTTGTTTTCTTAAGTCAAAGTGATTGACCCATGGATGCGCCCAAGCACACATCACATGCGCCCAGAATGCACACCCCATGCAGTGGATGTGCACCAGATGTGCTAGTTGTGCATCCGGGTGCATCCACAATCCAGGATGCACATCTTGGGCACATCTGGACTGGAGCGCATCTGAATCCGATGCGCACCAGCAGGCTGTGCATCCAATAACTAAGGGTTTGGAGCTTGGTTAAAAGCAATAAAATTGCGAGAAATGGGATCCCCACCCTCGAGGGGTACCTGCCACTTAACCCCACTAGGGGATACCACCCCAAAATCCCCAATTTGATTTTGAAGATCAAAAAATAAATTAAAAATCTGGTTGCACTAGATAGAAAAGCAAAGTTTTTTCCCCCTATTTTCATGATTTTACAGCATTTTTTAATTTCTCAAATTTTTTCATGTAATTGAATTACAATTGTACTTTTGGTTTGCTAAGTCATCCCAATTTTGAGTAATACTACTATAACTTACAAAATTTAAGTTACAACCGCCAACAGAACTTCCCTATACATTGTGTACAATAATAATCTAAATTGCCGGTTCGGATTTGGGTTTGGATGCGGGATCGAGATTCGGGTTCGAAATTCGTTCAAATTTTTTTGGGGGTGGGTTTGAATTCGTTTTGGGTTTGTTCATACAAAAATATATGGTGTGTGTGTGTGTGTGCGTGCGTGCGTGCACGCATATGTATATATATGCAGCAGCAAATAAGTTCATACACCACTACGCTAATAGTAAAGCAACATTGCAAAATACACCACCATATATATTAATGTTTTAGTCCAAATTCACCATAAAAAAATGGCAAAACTTGTGCCGGGTTCGTCTGACAGAATTTGGGCAGATTTTCGCAAGAATGTGATAAGGACCAGACTTTTGCAAGAACCGGACCAGACTTTGGGGTTGCCAGGGAAGAATTTGGTAACTTAGATAATAATGTAATGCACTTGCATTAAAGTGTACCACATTATTCTCTCTCAAACTCAATACATACATTCTTCTAACGAGTAAAGCATGGGAAACTAATAGCATCGTTTCCCTATTCTACCAGCAACCAAGCACCAGAATAATGTTATGTTTGTTATTATGGATAGTTCCTTGAAAATGTCTATCAAAATCACATAGAAGAACAGAATCAATGCATCAATGTATCTCTTCTTCAGCCGTGTGTGATTACTCTTTAGAATCCTATCCATCACTTATAGTGAACCATGTTGGACATGTTAAGTTCCCAAATGTACCAATCTACAATACTTCATTCTCAAACTAATAGACAAACAGAAGTAGTTAGTAGTACAGTTGTCCACCTGTGGCAAATTAACAACAATGAATACCTAGGATGATAATCTTTCATTCATGAAGCATTACCACAACAGATCTTTGTACTTTCTAGAAGGGATAGTGTATTTCAAACATGTTTTGGGACCCATCTAATCAATATTTCCCATCACACAGCACCAGGAACTTTGTTGCACCATCCAAATAAGGAAGGGGACAAGAAGAACGAGAATTTACAACACTTTCTGATGTTTATCAAAAAAATCAATAAATTATTTTACGCCAACGGTAAAAATACAAGGGTTGGCATGAGGCTCGCCATGCATTTCACGAGTTCAAGATAGGGATAAAGTCTATTGCATTTTCAAAAGGAGCACTTCAAGAGCCTGATATAGGGAACTCCACTAACACACCCAAAACACATGCTCTTTTACACTATATGAGGGTTACTCCACCCAAGATGCATGCATAGAATAACAAAGAAAATTGCATAGAATTGGAAAAATAGAGATAAATGATTTTCTATTACTTCCATGTAATGAAACACAAATATTCAGAAATTACAAATCTTAGCCTTATGGGCTTTCCTACAAGCTAGAACTACAACTTAACTCCCAAATAAAGGAGATTTCTTCTCAACTTTGAATGATCAACTCAACTATGGATGATCCAATCAACTTTGGATGAATAAACAACTAGGCCAAGCTCCAATTTATGGTACTCTTTGCGCCTCATGGAAATCCCACTCCCCCTCTTGATGGACAACACATGGCAATCAAGAAATACAACACAGCCAATAGATGACTCTTCAACTTCCCCAAGAGGGTGCCTAAAGAGGTGTTTTTTTCAATTTTCCAAAGTGATCACCTAAAGAGGTGTCTTATCCCATTTTCTATGTAACCACTCAATACATATGAATGCATGACTCTTCCCCTTCCTCATTTCCACGCCAAGATGGGGATTTTTGTCATTTTAGCATTAAAAATGAGAAAAATGTGTCCACTCTTGAAAATTACAATTGCCTTTAAACATAGACCACAAATATTAAATATTTTCAACCTCCTATGTCCCCCTTGGACACTTTCCTAGGTGCATGGAGACATATGATAGCTTGCATTTATTTTTAGTCAACTAACCTTAACTAAAATTTAAAATAACAATATTTTTATATGATGCAGAATTGCCCCACACCCCTGGATGCTCTTGCATCAAAGTCCACATAGAAAGATCAGGTCTCTAAACTATAATCCTTAGAGGCTTGATGGCGCTTACACCATACAACATGCAAATGGAGAACACCCCTTTTGATCTACCACCATACCTAAGTCTGGATTCAATATTCAAAGTGGAACTCCTCCAACCATATTTGTCACCTCTATTTGAGCCAATAGTTGATCAACATCCTTAAACGTTGTACCCAAAACATCTCCATCTATCTCTAGCAGATCTAATTGAAACTACCACAACATGTACTTGCCAGGGCACACACCAATTACTCAATGTGGTCAAGGTAAGACAATTCGCTGATCAGGGTATTTGATGCAACCTCAAACAACTCTAAACTCAATTTCCATAGCTAACAACCAACGCAACAAAGGTCATCCACTTCTAAAAAACGGGTGAATGATCCACACTAAGTTGTGCTAGCCATGCACTTACCTTTGTTATGTTGGATATGTTGTGCAACCACATAACACTCTGAACTGTACCAACATTCATAAACGGCTCGCAATCATCGAATGGGTCTCAATTCCATAAAACCACCTTAAAGGATTTGTGCCATCTAGTGCAACTCCACATTTCCTACACCACCCAACGAGATCAACAAAAGTTGGCAAAAGACACCAACACGTTTTGCATGTTAAACACTTTTGACCTTTGTGCCATGTGAAACCACAATTCAATGGCTGACACCACATCAACACAATTTTGCACCACCATTTTGATGTGGAAGGCCAACTCTCACCTACAATGAAGTGCCATGTCAGCCATTACTTAGTCCTCAACAGCTTTGTACCCATTCTAACATAACCATCATTTGGTAATGTAACATATACATCTATAACATACATAAAATAAACAAATTAGATAGAACACATATTTTGAGATTTGTACTTAGCACCTTGTCTCAAATCCCTGACAAAGGTCTAGCTAGAATATAAACAAACACACATCTCTCAAGAGAGCCAATTTTATGCTTCTTGATTTGTCTCTCTCTAATCATATGTGAATATATCAACATTGCTTATGATCATAAATTCCCAGATTACCATAATTGATAGTGACATCTCCTAATGTCTACCAAAGGTCCAAATCACTGTAAGACTTTGTGAATGGGGCTAGCCTTTCCCCATGACTCATATACATTGGTTACATTTAGTTACAATTGCATCTTTGGCTTACTATGCTTTTTCAGCCAGTTCCCTATCTTTCAAGAATTTATTCATACTTCGTGAGATCCTCAGCCCCTTGTCTAACTGCTTCCTCCAATCTTTGCTCATCTAGACCCAACCTAACCCCTACTGCTATGCAGACCCACCCTAGTAACTATAAAGAGCAATATTGTGCATTTTATAAAATTCACATTTGTTTGCAAGAGAAGAGAACATTGCATTTGGGGACATATAACATGCATTATATCTTCGTATTCAGAAATTCATATTTGTTTGCAAGAGCAGAGAGCATTGCATTTTGGGTCATATAACACGCATTCTATCTTCATATTCAGGTCTCATTTTTCTGCACTTAAACTCATCTTCCAATGCTAGTATCACATTCATCCATATACTCTTGCAAGATTCAGAGTTTGTCTCAGGCAACTTCTGATCTTGAAATTTAATCATTACACCCACCATGACCAAATTTAGGGCCAATGTATGCATCTCTTCTGCAGACAGGTAAGCCAAGGTACATAAATATCTTTCTCAATATGTTTATTTACATCATTTCTGTCAACATTTTGATTCCTTTTTAGTACTTATTTTCTCCAAACTTAATCTATTCCTATTTTATGCAGTAGGTGATGAACCTCACAAAGGCAATCTAAAGTTGCTTTAATAACACTTTTCTTGTCAAAGGCCCTGTTATTGCTTTGCATCAAGTATTATTGATAAACCATAGGACTGGGATCAGTTCAGCTAGAAAAATTACATGGTCATGATCAAGTTAGAATGCCCTTAACAACAAATCCCTACATCTGATGGCACTTAAAAATCATATTTTCCTTCTAGTTATCCAGAGCCCCTCTCTTGCCTCCCCTTGACCCTTCTAGCCCATTTCACTCCCTAGGACTATACTAGCCATCTGAAGTCAATCACCCAGACCATGAACAATATAGTTAAGTTTGATTATACCAACTCAACTAGGAACATCAACCAACTATAGAATTGAGCTTTGGTAGCCCTACATATTCTTGAATCCTATATTTCCAAAATCATAAGACATGAGCCAATTTGCATTCCTCTGGTGCATTGCAAAAAATCTACAAACAGCTCAATAAACCCCCCAATAAAACAAAGGGACTAATTCCAAAGGAGCACTCAAATGCAAATGACTGAAGACTTGGAGTTGAAGGTTTGCTACATCATAAGATTTGAAGCTTAAATGCATGCACCCATTTGACTTTCTAGGATACCTTTTCTTTTCCTAAGTTTCAACCAAAGCCACTGATCCTCACAACGTAGATGCTCTAGTCAAGAAAGCGGTATCCTTGCACCAAGTCTTGCAAAGGAAAATATCCTTGGTCAAGATATTGCTTTTGGTATTACAGGCCACCTGTTCGGTACCTGACTGTTATCCTTTGAGCTGTATACTAAGAGAGGCCATTCTGTTAAGTACAAAGCTGAGAGCCAAGTGAATTCACCGAGAGAGAAGAATATTCTAGCCAATGTATGAAGCCAATATTGTAGTGCTTGGGGTTTTTGAACAAGGTATCTCAATAACGGGCAGTCAAACAACTGAGCAATCTCATAGAAGTGGATCTTGGTAAGTGGTATCATCCAATCAATCTGTTCACATTAACAAATACACTATAAATATAGTGGCCCATGCCTTATGGGTAAAACTTGTTTCTCAGTGTTTTATTCAAGCTATCTTAAATTTAATATTATTTTGAGATGTAGTAAAGAAAACAAAGGAACCCAACCTAGTTATTGCTTTGTAAATCAAGCTAGTCTCACCAGGCTTGCCATTTTGGACATCATGAGGATTATCATCATTCAAGTAAAGGCCTGACATATCAAGCTGCAATGGTTCTTCTACTTCCTGCATAGCATTCAAAAAAAATAATTACAACTTTGAAGAAAATTAATATTTACATATGTTTGAGTAGCTAGCTCTCGCCTGTTCTTGTCACCAACCTTGAAAACAACAGCACTGGCAGGACCTCGAACAATGTTGTTATGCAGAAATTCTGCAAAAGGCTTCCAAGTGAGGTGGTTCAAGGTCCGTAACATCTGATCGTAACTACCCACCGCCAAAAACTGGCCACATGGTGACCATGCAATAGTCTTCACACCTAATCCACTTTCATAAGCTTGATATTTAAATAGACACCGTCCATCTGGAGAGTAAATAAGAACCTGAAATGAGGAAACACAACCAAGACATCATTATAATCACAATAATTAAGATCACTATCAGCTTCATAATCTAAGAAAGAATCATATGCATTAATTGAAACAAGAAGAAGTTTAACATTTTACTTTAACAATTTGCCCTTCAATATTATTATGCAATTCCTCAAGAACACAATTCAGGATTGCTCAAACTATATAAAGCATATCAATGATAAATATTTTTTTATATCCACTTTCAATAAGATTAAATTCATAACAACTCAAATAATAGATTTGATGTTTTAAGCATATCACCTTGTACTCCAATGGGGAGTCCCAATTGACAATTGCACTGTCATTTGGCGACCATTCCACATCTGCAAGATCTACTGTGTCAACAGAGAATGTCTCCATAACCTCCCACGTATGACAGGATAAAAGATTCACATAGTCCTTGCAGTCTCGCCTTGTAGCAATAGCTGCAAATTTTCCATCCCGTGTGAATGAAACACCTTTGGATGCATGTTTGGGCCACTGTAAATGTACGCATGCTGTGTTGACAAGAGACCAGACTGTTAGGCGCAACTGAAAATCAGAAGTTGTTATTATATGACGGCTGTCTGGACTCCACCGTGCATTGGCAATTCCTGCAGGCCCCTCATCTATCTTGCAAGTCCATTCAGGTTGTGATATTGACCAGACTTGAACCATTGCTCTCTTATATAGACCACAAAGGATATACTCTGAATCAAGAGCCCACTCAATATGGCTAATCTTGTCCAAGCATGAATACAACTGTACAACCTACAATAGAAGAACTGTGATATCAAAAGTTGCATTTATATTCTTTCAAAATGGAAGTTTTGCTTGATAAAAATAAATGTAATATATAAACCCAGTCAAAATCTCCTTGGCAGGACTACAACCTTTTTAGGCAGCAGAAATAAAGACAGTATTTGCAATTATTTGCTTAACTATAGCTGACAATGGAATCAATTTATTTGGCTTGATTTATATATTACATGAGGCCTTGTAGAAACACCGATATATAAAATTTGTATATATAATACCCAAAATAGCAACCAACCACTTTCTGGAGTCACCCAACTCACATTTTAAAGTTTGATTATGATAAAACAATTGCTTTTGCCATTAAACTATTCCACTGAATATTGTGACAACAATACACTCTATTTGATTCATAAATTCTGAAACCATACAGGTTTGTACCAACTAGTTACTTCTAATGATAAGCTGACATCCATGATTCCTAACAAACACAAAACCTAACATGCAGGGTGGACTATTGCAAATCCCGTTATAGATCAATTTCCATGCGCCTGTATATGCACACACAACATAGAAATGTCAAATATGTAACAAAGATTATTGGTAATTTAGTAATGTCCAGGATTAAAGAAATAAAGAGAACTAGAATTACTATGGTGGTTGGCCATCAAAAAGCTGTATGTAGATGAGTATCCATCAACAATCGCTGTTACTAATTTGGAACTCCAACCAACTCAACATACCCAACCATTCTCAAATAAGCAAGAAATGGTCCAATTAATAATTGCCAGAAGGCTGACCCAAAGCTCTCAAATGGCCAAAATTGTAAAGGCAAACATTATCAAATGCCAATAAGCTGACCTGTAGGCCTTATGCATTTGTATATGTCATTATAAAACAGATGAGAACAGGCATATATCAAATAATATCCAATACCCATCGGCTGCCCCATGGGTCTTATGCACAGGTATATATCAACAAATGCCCATAGGCTGACCTATAGTTATTACGCATACCTGCCTATATCAACAAGGAATCCAAAGATTAATTATAAGGACAAGTCACCAAGTATCTCAAGCAATGAGGCCTAACTTGAAAGTCCGCTAGTTACTAAGGAGGGTAGATAGTATACATGTTAACTATAATTTACTTAATCCACAATTCAAAAATTTATAAGCCCAATGTCCTACTCTCTTACTAGTGGTAAGAGATTCAAAGTGGAGAGTTAATGAACCCTTTTCTCATATGAATCTATCAAGGCACATTCCTCTTGGGATATACCTGATTTTGCCCAAAAATAACAATTCCAAGTCCAACAAATGCAATTTATTTACAAATAGTATTCTATAGTAAAATTACATAATTGTAATGCCAATTTAGAGAAAATTCTAATTTAGGACTTGTAAACAATATAAATTAATATCAGAAATCTAAGATAATATACAAATAATCTTTCATAAAATCAAAGTATCCTAAAACCATTCCTATCTATTTCATAGCTTATTTCCATAGTCAACCATATAAGGAATCTGATGGTAAAGCTTGATAGGACATCAGGAGACTGTCTTCCTCAACCAAGCCCAAGGGAACGGAATGAACCTCCAATCCATTTGGCCCCTTGGCCCAGAAGTATGGCAAAACCTCCAGCCTATCCATCTCAGGATGGCGTACTTGATCAAGGAAGACCAGTACTGCTGCATCTTCCAATTTGCAAACATTTTGCATTGATTCCAAACATGGTTGCTGATGGAAATTAGGTAAATAATTATTTATCCTAGATTTCTTGATGAATGGGCAATTTAATCATATAAGTAAGACTTAAAAGCTTCCTGACAGATTTATGTTGAAATAAATACAATAATACTTGCATACCAATTATAGACTGATGTTGTTAATCTAAGTCGGGTATATTTCTAAATCCTTCTTGACTTCAAACTTAATTATTCAAAACCCACAAATGGATTGGTCTCCCCCTTTCATATTTTCTATGGTGGGATGAATAGCCACCACCTTGATTACCATCACAACCCTTAACAAAGGGTGCATCACTTCTAACCCAAGCATTGCCTTTCAACAGTTCGCTGAGTCAGCCCTTTTGATAAATAGCTTCATTTCCCCTTTTATTTTATCCTAGTCAGCCTTTAAACATTATTTATGTTGTCGCCTAGGAAAAATTAATCTGAGTTGACCTACGAAATGATATTGATGCAGGGGCATTGACCCCTCTTGCTTTTTGGTTTGTTTTGTTTTGGTTTGGATTCTTGTCTCAATTTTGGATTTGTGAGTGGTTAGAGTTGACCTCTGCTCCTCTGTCCTCAGTTGACGTGCTACCAAAAGTTGTGGGGATCTCTTTGCCCATGTTTGACAGAAGAGGATCTGGGATTCCTCTCTCCAGTCAACCCCTTGTTGCAAAGTTCTAGAATCAATTACCCATGGTTGCAAGTGCCAGTTGGTGCAGTTATGGGAGTTACGTAATGGTAAGGAAAGGGAATACAGATTGGACATAACGGAGCGTGAAGGGCGGATTGCTAAATGGATGTTTTTGGGAGAGGAGAGAAGGGAGCAATGATCAAAAAGAGAAAGGCTTTGAAGCAGAACAGAACCGACTAGAACAACAAGAGAGAGTGGTCAGTTGTGGAGTTTTGCTTTTGTTTGCTGAAAAGTGTATGTCTGCAACTCTGCGTTTTCTTGTAGACCGCAATACAGGAACATCTGCTGAAGAAAAATTGGGTCGGACGGGGTGTTTGGCTTATGAAATCAGAATAAGGACTAGCGTCCATTGATGCTTATAACCATTGTACTTTCCCACGTATGCAGAAAAATATATGTTCATTCTGCTGTTTAGTTTATTGATGGTTCTTTGATCAGATACTGTAATGTTGTGTTGCCATGCTCTGTTCAAAGCCCCTGAAATTCCTGTGGCATTAACAGGTATTGTCTTACCTTTTCAAGTTCCTGTCACCATTAAAGGCAGAGTTAGTTTGCATTTGTTGTTGATTTGGTATAGGTACCCATCATCTTAGTATCAGAGCCATCAAGAGACTGGGAACGTGAGGGATTGGTTAGTATGCCGCAGAGAAGAATGCACGGAGGAGGTGGTAGAGGAGGTGGTCAAAGAGGCCATGATGAAGGGATTCTCGAGATGTTGCAGAACATTACGGCACGATTGGATGCCATGGGGCAGACCCAGAGGAGAGGGGTAGTAGCTGATGATAATAGTGATGTTCAGGAAGAAGAGAAGCCGCAAGCACTTGATGATGCTCTAGCAGAGCTGGAAGGAGTTTAAGAAAGACTGCTCTAAGCAGTCATGGGTGTTGGAGCCAAACCAAAGATTGAGGTTCCCACCCATTCAGGAAGCCTCAATGTAGAGGAACTCGCTGATTCGATCAATTACATTGACAAGTACTTTGACTACAAAGGATTTGTAGAAGAGAGAAGAGTCAAGTTTGCATGTACATCTAGTTTGCATGTACAAGGCTCAAAGGCCACATTGCTATGTGGTGGGATTATGTTCAGTTAGAAAGAAAAAAGAAGAATAAAGAAAAGATTACTTCTTGGGATAGGATGGTTGTCAAACTGAAGGCTAAGTTCCTTCGGAGATTGCCAAACAAATCTTTTCAAAAGATTGCAAAATCTTAAACAAAAGGGTATGCCAGTAAAAGAATACACGGAAGAGGATATGGAAAAGGTAGCAAGATACCTTAATGATTTGAAATACGATTTGTAGGATGAATTGAGTCTAGTGTCCTCTAGATCTCTTGAAGAAGCCTATCAACTTGCCATTAAGGCAGAAGAGAAGCTTGTGAGGAAGCAAAATCAGCAAGGAAGAAATAGAGAAAGGGGCTATAGAGAAAGAGGACGGCACATTAACAAAGGACAGCAGCACCATCAAGATGAAGGGACTAGTAGTCCTAGTGGACCAGCCAATCAAGAAAGCGGAGGATATCAAAACAGAGGAAGTAGATCATTTGGAAGAGATGGTTATGCTGGTCATAAAAGTTGGGTCCTAAGTTCTTACAAGGACATACAAGACCTGAAAGAAGAAATCAAATAGCGCAAGCAGACCAAGAAAGTGTGGGATCACCTTCTCATCATAATGAAGAACCCAAGAGAGGAGAATCTTCCCTATTCAAAAGAGTGTTGTTGAAGCCACCCAAGGAGAGTTATGAACCAGTACAAAGAAGAGCTTTATTCAAAACAAGGTGCAAGGCAAAAGCTAAGTGCTGCAAGTGCAAACTCATAATAGACAGCAGAAATACTGATAATCTTGTGGCTAGTGACATGGTGAATAAATTAGGACTTCAGAGAACTAAGCATCCTACCCCTTACAAAGTTTCTTGGTTACAAAAGGAGCATCAGTTGTTGGTAAATGAACAGGCTTTAGTAGAATTTCGCAATAGAGAGGTATAAGGATAGTGTCAATTATGATATCATGCCCGTGGATGTGTGTCACGTGTTGCTTGGTAGACCTTGGCAATTTAAACAGAAAGCCATATATGGTGGGAGGAATAACACTCATACTTTTGAGAAAGATGCTATCAAGCATACATTGCTACCTTTGCAAGAACAAGAAGAGTGCAGTGGTAGTAACAGCAGCAACAAGGTAATGTTAGTGAGTGGAAAATAGTGTTACCCTTGCAAGAACAAGAAGAGTGCAGCGGTAGTAACAGCAGTAACAAGGTAATGTTAGTGAGTGGAAAAAAGTTTCGACAAGCCATGAACGATGAAAAAGTGGGGTTTGCCTTGGTGCTCAAGCCCAAGGATGAGCTTAAAACTACAAAGTTGAATGATTTGCCTAAAGAGATACAGAAAATCTTGAAGGAGCAAATGGATATTGTAGCAGCAGATTTGTCTAACGAGTTGCCTCCCATGAGGAGTGTTAGTCATCACATGAATTAATTTCCTGGTGCAAGCCTTCCAAACAAGGACGCATATAGATTGGCTCCTAAGGAAAATGAGTAGATTAGGAAACATGCTGAAGAATTGCTTGGAAAAAGGTTGATAACATGATAAGGGAGAGTCTTAGCCCTTGTGCTGTTCCTACAGTCCTAGTACCTAAGAAGGGAGGTGAATAGAGAATGTGCACAGATTCCCAAGTCATCAATAAGGTTACAATCAGATATAGGTTTAATATTCCAAGAATGGATAGCTTGATGGATTGTTTGAATGGTGCTAAGTATTTTTTGAAGATAGATTTCAAACGTGTTTGTCATCAGATTAGGATCAAACCTAGATATGAGTGGAAAAGAGCATTTAAAACTAATGATGAACTTTATGAATGGCTGGTTATGCCCTTTGGGCTAACTAATGCACCTAATACTTTTATGAGGCTTATGAATGAAGTCTAAAAACTGTTTCTAGGGAGAAAGTTTGTTATTGTGTATCTTGATGATATTTTGGTTTTAAATAGGTCTAAAGAAGAACACCTTCAGCATTTGAGGATGGTTATGACAGGGTTGTACGAAGAGAAGTTGTTGATAAATCTGAAAAAGTGTGTTTATGGAGACTGAATTGGTTTATTTGGGCTTTGTGGTACCCAAGGATGGACTGAAAATGGATAAAGAGAAAATTCAAGTCATTATTGATTGGCCTACATCAAAGAAGTTTTCATGTCCTTGTCAATTTCTATAGAAAGTTTATTAAGAATTTCAGTCATGTAGTTCCTCCCATGCCAGACACAATTAAAGGTTATGAAAGGCAATTCGTATTGACTTAAAAGGCTGAAAGTAGTTTCAGATTTCTCAAACAAAAGGTAACCAAGCAGCCTATACTTGCATTACCTGATTTTAACAAAGTATTCCAGGTTGAATGTGATGCTAGTGGCTTACCAACAGGGGCTGTTCTTAGTCGAGAAGGAAAACCAATGGCTTCCTTTAGTGAAAAAATAAATGATGCTAAGAAAAAATATTCAGCCTATGACCTTGAGTTTTATGCATTGGTACAATCTTTGAAGAAAAGTGGAGGGATTGCTTGCTTACAATGGGGTTTGTTGTCTAAACAAATAACCATGCGTTGCAGTTCATAAAAAGTCGGCATAAACTAAATCAGAGGCATGCAAAATGGGTAGAATACCTTCAAAGTTTTAATTTTGTGTTGAAGCATAAGAGTTGGCAATCAAATAAGGTTGTTGAATGCATTTTAGAGAAATAACTTGTTTGGTGTGCACTGTCTTAAGCGAGGGCATGTGACATGAATAGAAACAGCCATTGATGTTGATTGTGCCACTCGATCTCCAACAACATAGGAAATTGTCACTCCATGATGTGAAACTTTCAATTATTATAAAAACAAAAGCACACACCACAGTAGAAAACAAAATGCCATCAAAGCTGATAAACAATCCCATCATTGGTGATTGATGAGAGGATGTTGAGTGTCCTCCTTCCTCCGTTGCCTCTTACCTCCAAGCTTTAATTTATTTAAAATGCATATTCTTCATCACTAGCACAAAATAGCTCATCTTTGGCATAGTCTTCCCAATCCGTTTCTTCAATATTACATGTCCTACTTCATTACTATAGAAGCATTTTACTTTTCCTTTTGAAGGACAATGACTTAATTTGTTCTTTCCCTTTCTTGAAAGCAAGCATGCTTTGTTATGTACACATAAAACTTCTTCAGATTCTGAGTGTTCATTATGTTCAAGCAAATAGAGACTACTCCTTCAAGACTAATGTTTACTTTACTTAATGTGAGCACCATACTAGACATTCTTCACCAAACTAGTCAAAAGTATTGCTTTGGTATCATTATCCTTTACTTTCTCATTAATGTCAATTAGCTGATTTAGGAGAGAGTGAAACTCACTTATATGACTTTCCATTTTTGCACCTTTGTCCATCTTCAATCCATACAATCTCTACTTCAATGTCATTTTGGCACATTCTGCTTCAGATCCAAAGAGCTTATTTAATGACTAGAAAATATCTTGAGCAAACTTTGTGAAATCCAGTGTAAGAACACTTTTGACAAGCCGAGGCCAACAGTTCCCAAAGATTTTTTATTTTTGATATTCCACTTAGCAAGTCCATTTGCTTTAATTGTTGTGAGTAAGTTTAGTATACATCACCCAAAGATCTCTCACGTGTTACTGCATATGTATATGCCATGTATGAAAATTTCTACCTTCAAATTTCTCGATGAAACTTAATTTATCCATGACTACCCCTTAACCAAAAATAAAAATTGAAGTGTCAAGCTCCACCAATAATGCACCTTGATTATAACACTTTTAACAGAGCCACATTTGCTACTACATATGAATTCAACTCACATATTCACAAACTTAGACCAACTTAATAACAATAAAAAGTAAAACAATCAGACTTCAATGTAAAACAAAAAACCATTTGTCATGAATTTAATGTATATTACTATCCATAGAAGTTTGAACAAGATACTCACAGGTTTGAAAGTTGAACACTCATTTTCAATTGATTGATCAAATACATGCAGATCTGATACAGTTAAGTCATAATGAACACCCAACAACTATTGAGACGTCTTTATTCTTTTGTTAACACCTTTTAAATTTCAAAGTATTTTCTAAACAAATTTGGTTTTGTTTCTCTTATTATTCAGCTTTCCAACACAATTTGAATCATCAAATTTCATCAAAAAACATTAAAGATATGCCACTTTTTGTGAAGTTGTTCTAAACCCTTTTCTTCAACACCTCTGTGCTTGTTTCACGTTGAATGTTGTGCCTAAACTCTGGATTAAGTCTCCTCGCACTCAACACAACCTGTACCAGATTTCTGGTATGTGGAATGCGCTCAACTTCAACTTGTGGTGTGACTGGAAGCCATCTCCGTGAGCTTGCCCTTCACAACCACGCAATCCAAATATTGAAGCCCACTTTGACTGGTCACAATAAATTCCAAAGCTTGAGAACTTAATGAAGGTTAATAAAACCTTAAGAAATTCAAAAGAAAAGAGTAGTTTTCAATTTTATCTGCCTGGCAGCTCTGATACCGTATTGATTTTCAGAGCTTCACACAACAATGAAATACTGTTTGCAATTCACGATAGAAGACTATTTGAAACTATACAAATATAAAGGAAGGAGTCTTCCTTAATAATCTCCCATATAGGTCAACTCAACCAAATCTAGTGAGTTGTTAAAACAACTCGTAACAAATAACATTAATGAGCACCAATAGATTTTCCAACACTTATGCTGTGTCACAAGGTTCGTGTTTGTGTTCAAGTTCAGCAAAGAAAAATTTGGAAGACGTTCGTCTATTAATAAATTTTACAAAAAACGTCTTAAATCGGAGTTAGCTGACATTATGGCCAGGGAAGAGATGTTTTGGCATCAGAAATCAAGAGAATTCTGGCTAAAGGAAGGGAATAGGAATACAAAATATTTCCACAGAACAGCAATAGCAAATAGAGGCAGAAACAGGATTTCAGAAATAGAATGGGAAGATAGCTCGAGAACGCAATCATTGGAGGAGGTCAGTCAGGTGGTAGTGCAAAATTTCCAAGCAATTTTGAATCGGGTGGCAGAGGATCAGAGCAAGGAGCAGGAGAATTTTTTGAATCATATCCCAAACCTGATTCATGAGTAAGACAATGAGGAATTTTACAAACCTATCAGTATGGAAGAAGTAAAGAAGGCTACTTTTCAACTTGGTGCGGATAAATCCCCAGGGCCTAATGGCAGTCCTTACTGAGTGTTCTGCAAAAATTTGGATTTGGAGCTAAATGGATAAACTGGATTAGTAGTTGCATTGATACTCCAAAAATTTTGATACTGGTCAACGTTGTGGCACAAGGTTTCTTTGAACCAAATAGAGGTATTCAGCAGGGAGATCCCCTGTCCCCCTTCCTCTTCATCATTATGGTAGAAGCGTTGGGTATGAGTATATCTCACCTTAGAGCAGCGGGGCAATGGCAGGGGATTGAAATTACACCTGGGTTGGATGCTGCTACACATCAACAATTTGCTGATGACACAATTCTTTTTGGGAAAGCTACAAGAGTGGAGGCTAGAGTTATCAGAGACTTACTAAACGACTACAGTAAGGCCTCTGGGCAAAAAATCAATTGGGGGAAGTCGGAGGTGTTCTTCTTGAATGTGCAACCAAGTTTGCAGAGGGAGATTGCGAGGACTTTGGGATTAAGAGTTGCTAACTTTCCTAGGAGATTCTTAGGGATGCCATTATTTGGTGGACATAACAAGAAATGTTATTAGGAAAATTTAATTAGCAGCTGTAAAAGGAAAATGGAGCTATGGAAGGGGAAGTGGCTGTCATCGGCCAATAGACTATTGAAGCTGAAAGCAGTGCATGCTACTATTCCTGTATACTCCATGTCTTGTATGAAGATTCCCAAGGCGGTGGACGACATCCTCGTCCAACTTATGAGGCATTTCTTTTGGAATGGGCCCGAAGACAACCACAAGATTCCTTTGCTATCATGGGATAAGATTTGCAAACCACTTGGAGCTAAGGGAGCGGGAGTTAAACAACTCCATATTATGTTTATAGCTATGGTAGCGAAGCTAGTCTGGAGTATGTAACGCAATGGAGAACGGAAATGGGTGCAAATCCTGAGGCGTAAATATTTGGATTCAGATGAACCAATTACAATTCTTAATACGTGGGATTCACCAAAAGGTTCAGCAATTTGGAATTTCATTTTGGAATGTAGAGAGGTTATTACCAAGCATACAACTTGGGAAATGAATGATGGTCGGAGTGCTTCCTTCTGGGAAGACTCATGGGAGGGGCACCCCAGCGCTCAAAACCTTTCCACATCTAGAAACAATCAAGGAGGAGACTATCAGAATTTGGGGGAAGAAATTATGTGACTATGGGTATATGGATAACATTAATGGTACACAGAGATGGCAATGGAAATCCTTGGAAACTGTCAATGCTCCCCAAGTGCAGAAAGACTTGTTGAGTAGAATGCTATAAGACAGATGTATTGTGTGGACAAGACAGAAGGACGAAATCAGGTGGTGTGCCTCCAAAGATGGAGAGTATAAGGTCAAAATAGGCTATAGGATTAAGGAGGCAGTTTTGGAAGATCAACAATGGTCGAAGGACTTGTTGTGGGGGAAATTTTGCCTTCCCAAGGCGGAGGCATTTTCTTGGCTATTGATTCAGAATCGTATTCTTACTCAAGATAGACTGACAAAAATTGGTATTGCTAGGCCAGGTAGGTGTAAACTTTGCAAAAATCATGAAGAAGATGTGAATCACATCCTATCACTCTGCCCATATATGGAGAATTGTTGGAAATTCTTTCTTCAAAAACTCAATCTGCAAATACCGCTGCCACAGAGTCTGAGAAAATGGTTTTGTATGTGGCCTAAGAAATATTAGAAGTGTTTGTTTGAAGTTTGTGGCAGGTCATCCCTTCGACAGTTGTATGGGAGGTGTGGAAAGAACAGAATAAAAGGATTTTTTAAGAACAGACTATGCCAAGGGAAAGGTTGATCAAGAAGATTGAAGATTCAATAACAAAACTTGTAAATGTCGCAGCTCAAATGAAGTCCATCAAGAACAATGTTTTCACGCATTGGGAAAATAATATGGTTAAAACTTTTAGTGGCTTGATGATACCTATAATGGTGGGTGACAGCGGAAGTAATCATAACAGGAAATTGAGAAACGAGGTGTGTTGGTGTGCCCCAAAATCTGGAAAGGTAAAAGTGAACTTTGATGGAGCTGCGAGTGGAAACCCTAGCCTCAGTGGCATTGGCTACCTAGCACAAGATGAGACTAGTGTGATTGTTGTTGAGCAGTCGGAGCATATTGCTTAGTCTACAAACAATGGTGCGGAATTTCGAGCTACACTTAAGAGGGTTACAATTAGGGAAAGAAGTTGGTGATAGGAAAATTCACCTCGAGGGTGACTCGCTAATCACAATTAATGCAATCTGACAAAACTTCAAGCATGTCTAGAAGTTTAACAAGTGGATTGTTCACATTAGGAAATCAATTGAGGAGTTTGAAGATTTTAAAGTGAGTAATATCTTTAGAGAAGGAAACATCCTGGCAAATGAGTTGGCAAAGCGAACAATAAGTGATCGGTGAGCCAGTTAAGGTGGCAAGTACTGTGAGACGTTTCATTTTGGCACGGCTCTGTCTTGCTAGGTTGGCATTCCTTGGGGACACCGATTCAAATGGCAGTAGATAATAATGTTAATATCACATAAGACTTGGAGCTTAAATTTATTTGGGATGTGTTGTATTGTCATCGGTTTGTGAGTTGGTAAGATTACTTGAAATGATGTGAATTTCCTCAATGGTGTGTGATGGAGCCTTAATTTTTCAGCCTCCGTTTGACCATTCTCTCATTTGTTTGATTTGAGTTAATACAAAAGATCAATGTCTTCACAGATTTATTCTCTTCAAACTAGTATTAAGATGGACATGATTC
>MU227060.1:262712-274654 GCA_018584345.1 Thuja plicata
GTGTAATAACCATATCATGGCTAGACAACATTAAGTTGTTGGTTTCAAATTGTCATGATGTGTTCCGGACTGTATTATGTTCATGGCTAGACAACATTAAGTTGTTGGTTTCAAATTGTCATGATGTCTTCCGGACTGTATCAAATATTATGCTCATGGCTAGACAACATTGAGTTGTTGGTTTTAAATTGTCATGAATGAGAGTTTGACATAAATCTTCTTTTACTAAGAGGGAGTGTTGAAATATAGTTTCAATCAGATTTAATGTCTGATGGAATTACAATTAAATATAATTACATCAGTTATGTAATGCTCTGCATTAGCATAACAGTCAGATTATAATCTGGACTGTAATGTTAATGCAAATCACTCTTAATAGTTAATAATGTTTATTGTTTTAGAAACTCCTCCTACAGATGATTAGTTAAGAGATGTTAAGTAAACTAATTATATTAGTTAGTAATTAATGGATATCATGAAGGGTCATGATCCTCCAAGTTGCTAACCCTTTGTATATATATATGGTTGACTGGAATGAGGAATCAATCAATAACAAAGGCCATTGCTTTCCTCAGACCATCAACAAGAGCAGATTATTCACTTACCTATTCGTCCATTTCCTTAACAATGTGAAGGTGGGTTTTTAATCTCCCATTACATATTTTCTCTTTTAAAGTTTGCTTGTTAATACGCATTAGAAAACTTGTAAGTCCTTAAACATTAAATCGTGTGCAAATGTGGTGATTTTTGTGTCGATTGCATATCATTTACATGTGTTTTGTTTTAAAATCCATTACAAGTCAATAGTGGAGATTTTAAATGCATTTACATGTATTGAAAACAAAGTTTAAAACACGTGTAAATGAACCAAAACAACCCGTCATTAGTCTAAAGGTGGTGATTTTTCATCTCATTGCATATACATGCTACATATATATAAAAACATATTAATATGTATGTGTTTTGCATTCAAAATCCTGTTTAAGTCATAAGTGGCGATTTTTAAATCCATTACATGTTTTGATATGCATTCAAACATATGCAATGAATGATACAAAACGCATTATGGTATTAGGGCATGTAAAGTATAGTTAAAATCATGTTCTTAATGTTGTTTGACTCTCAATATTAAAGATGGCAATTTTTATATCACTTACACATTTTAAATGACTTTGTATTATATGAGTTTGGCAATATAAAGTGTATTTTTACTTTGTACATGCTGTGTTTGGGTTAAAAACCCGTATAGACTGTCTATAGCCAAAGACGCTGCTTTCTCCATATGCATCGCAGGTTAAAAAACCCGTTGAGAGGTTATTTATGCATGATATTGAACTTATAAAGCCCGTTTTCGGGCTGTGAGAGTAAAAACACCTTTATCAAGGGCTGCATTTTGGATTCCAAAGCCCGCTTTGAAGATTCATAAGCAAAAACGGCAAGTAGGGCATTGTCTGCAAGTGTTTCATATGTGATTGCAAGGAAAAATCCCGTCCTTGTGCAAGCATCTGCGTTTGCAAGTTTGAATCTTTCTTTCTTGTTGCTATTCCTTTGCATTCTTCCTCTCATTCATGGCCATTTGTCAAAGATTCAAAGAGGACTAAGTTTAGCATTCATTCTTGTGAAGATTTGGTCAAGCTTGGTTGCCTATATAGTTGAAATTTGGGGATCTTTTCCCAAATTTGAACCAGCAGAGATTTGGAGTTTTTCTTCAAAGTTCAAGCATCTTTTCCTTCACATTTTGGTTCCAAGTGGTGCAAGCTATTCATGTTTCACCAATCTTGCTACATGCTACCTGGTTGGAGATTCAAAGGTGGATTTTTGGCTTCAAACAATGCAAGTTCTTCACAAGAAGAGATGTAAGTTCTTCCCTTCATGAGAAAGCTCCAAACACTCATTTTCTCACATATGCAGTCGGGATTAAAAACCCCGTTCATAAGGTTGTTCTACCCAAGAAGAAGGTTTTTTTTTCTATATATAATGCAAGCTTAAAAGTCCACCTATAAGTGTTTTCCACACACTTTTGACGCTCTTTGCAATGCGTGCAAATGAGCATGAAGAACCTATTTGTAGGCGGCAAGTACTTTCCAAAATGACTTGTAATGGGACTTTAAAACCCCACTTACAAGAAGATGCAAGGAGGTGAAAAATGGAATGATGCGGGCATAGAATGCTTTTGAGACTGATTTCAAGCAGGCGATTGGTTGATGTCATCAATACAGAACAATCAAGGATGCAGATTCATATTCCGATTCGAGATGCTTTCACCAAACCAGAACACACCAATCATCAGGTATCCTGTAGCAGCATAAGGACCAATAAAGGATGACGTAATAGAAGTCGTGTCTTATCAAGCACTTAGATTTTTTTCATCATGTATTTGTAATTTGTATTTGACAGATTACATGTAATGTAAAAACAAGATGTAATTACATGTGATAGTATCACGTGCAAATTTGTTTCATGTAATCATGTTGCAAGTGTGTTAAGCCTTGTAGCATTGAATAAGTCAAAGTTAGTTAGTTAGTTAGTTAGTTAGTTAGAGAATAAGTCAAGGTAGTTAAGGGTTTTCGCCTTCTTTCTCCACCTTTCTCTCCACTCTTTTCCTATATGAAGGAGGGAGCTCATTGTAAATAATCATCTTTTGGCAAGGCAAGAAAATTCTGCCAGTTTGTATATGCACTCTAATACTTTGAGCTTAGATGTAAATTTGAATTGCTTTCAATAAAAGAGGCAGGTTGTTTTCAGACTTTGTGCTAATCCAACCTGTTATGTGACGACATTTTCTTGAATTGATCGTGAGTTTTAATGCTTTGTTCAAGAAGGATTTGAATTCAATTGTGCAGACTTTGAGCTACCTATTGTATTCAGAGTCAATTTGAACTTTTGAAGACTGTGTTGTAGGAGGACAAATTGTTATACTTAGTAGTGGCTGCAATTACTTATAACTAAAAGATTTTGGGCTTCAGTTGTAAGTATTTTTATTAAGTTCGAGAGTATCCAGTAAGAGACTTTGTGCCTTACTGGTTATTCTGATTATTGAATCCTCATTCGAAATAAGCGCAGTAGACTTTGGGTTCCTATTTTTTTTTGTTTCACAAATATATAAGTAGACTACTGTCTCGAGTGTTGTTCTTATGTCAACTCCTGAGCCACCGGTATTATCGTAGCAATAGATACCTTTTGTTAAGTTTAAAAGTTGTAGTTGTGTATAAGTCATTCCTGAAGAAAGAGGAAGTAATTAAGAAGAACCGCCCTTTTGTTAATTTCAGTTAGGTCTCTGTTGAAGCCGCCTACGGTAAGAAGGGGCCTCCCCTATTGCTGAGAGGAGAGAGAAATCTCATGAGACATTGCCTAAAAGTCACAATTTTGTAAGTTGTGGTCACAGTGACTTACAAATTTTTTAGCCAACAGATTTTTCCTTTCAAATCTACATATGCTCTGATAAAAACTCAGCCAAACTCAAGTTCCAAGGTTAGAATCGACCTCCTTAGGGTGTTTTCAAACTTCAGATTGCTTCTTCAATGGTGGTCGCCCCCTTTGGTGTGCAGAGTTTGTATTTCCATCAGACTCTACTAGTCTGATCACTTTTACCAGCTCCTCTTTTACTCTATTTCCAGTCTTCTTTGAGTCATTGATTGCTAATCTCCACCATCTTCTTAAATCGCCCAGCTCTCTTTTGCCATCTTTTGACTTCAGACTTAGTCAACTCCTCATATTGTATTTTATTGTTGCTACTTGGAGGCCTTTTAAAGGAGTTTTCACTTTGAATTGCATCCACACAGCCAATGTGGGATAAATGTTTTTGCCTCTTAAAGCCTTGGAATTCGTGCAAGTTGAATTTCCTTTAATTTCCCTTGATTTTTATTTAATTTCATTTTATAGCCGTTAAGGGAAATTCGATGGCTTTAAGGACAACCTCAGCCTCCATGACATCCATTTTCCAAGATAACATAAGGCCACTTCGTGGAAAAACGAACCATGCAAGGACACTTGGTTGATTAATTCACTCATACTCCAATGGGGAAATTCAATCTGGACAGGGACAATTGTGTTCCTTTGAAATTTCATTCACTTGCCAATTAATTTGTCCCAAAGGGAAATTCGATTCATACAAGGATTAAAACTTGTCATTGTTCATCCAAAAGTCCAAGGGGATATTTGATCCATACAAGGACAAACCTAACTTCAATACTTCATTTTCTCATTCACTCACATTTGTCTCCAAGGGGAAAATCAACCTCCTCAGGGACAAAGGAAAATCCTATGGATACAAGGACAATTGGGGTTCCTTATTCCTCAAGTGGAAAAGATGGCTTTAAATAGTGAAAATCCATAAGGAAATGGTCAAGTGGAAAATTCTCATCCACAGGGACTTTCCTCATTTGGGGCCAAAAAATGTTCCAAGTGTCAATACCCAGGAGTGGAAATTTGACTCCTATAGGGACTTTATGAGTTTCTGAATGGGAAATTCACCTTCCATTCGGATCTTGCCCATTTTTGGAGTGGAAATTCTATTCTCATAGGGACTTTATGCATTTTTGGAGTGAAAATTGATTTCCACAAGGATTTTGCACACTTTAAGAGTGGAAAACCAATTTCCATAGGGATTTTAAACTTCCTTTGCATAATTTTGTCATTTTAGCCCGAATTAACAAATAACATAAGTCATTATAGCATCCTTCAGACCATTTGACTAGCTAAAATATCCCAATACTTAGAATTTTTCTTTCAAACCTTCGCAACTTGATCCTGGTGATCCTAAACTCTTTAACACTTGTCCGCACTTGCAACCTTAATGACTAGAAACTTTGACCACTCCTCAACTCTTAAGCTCTAAGACAACTCTTCTACTGCCAAAACCCTACAACTACAAGCAAAACACTACCCTCTACTATGAGAAAAGGTCACAACACTACCCTCTACTATGAGAAAGACACCTTGTCCTCAATGGGCTTGCAAATTCTGTTCCTGTTACCAAACACTGCCCACCAACCCTTCATTCTATTACATGGGTTCAAACACAATCTTGGTTGGAGAAAAGAATGATAGTTCAGCCATAGAGCAGTTAGTGAGAAAGGGACAATTACAGACTCGGACAATTATCACTTGGCTGATGCGGATCGCTTATAGTGCTCTCAAAGACTCTTTTTGCCATTGTTCTGAAAATATCAGTGTGCTGATCCATAAGAGAAACTCAATTCATGCATCAACATTTCTTTCAGCAGTGTTGAAATGCCACAGATCACATTTCATTCTGAGAATATAGAAGACATAGCTCTGCCAGCAGAAAAAAAATTATAAACAAAAGAATGGAAACATCGATGAGCCCAAAAAGATAAGTAAGGACAAATACAATGACAATTTCAAATGAATTTTAGGGCATTCTTTTAAATCAGCCGGACTTCAAATTTCTATGATAAAACCCACCAAACTTTGGAACTTAATTCTTATTCATGTGACCTTAAAATTTAAATTCCAATAAGAGAACTGAATTCTTTATTACAAATCAGTTTGTTGAATGAATTAGGCATCATTCCACTTTTTGAATTTGAAGCATCAAAGCTAGGGTTAATACCTCCAACCACTTGAGTGTCAGCTAGATTTCTGAAATTTCAAATCAACTAGAACCTTCCAAAATATCTAGATCCATATCCATCTTGGCTTAACTCGGTATTCACTTTAAATTTGATGTTAAGGCACTCACAGAACATGTCATAATCAATAATCATAAGTACATAAGTTTAAGGGGAATAGGTTTTCTTAACAAGATGTCAAAAATTAGATCAAAAAAAAATTGTGAAAAGAAAAGAGTAATTTCTACACAATTCGCATCTCCAGTGAAGAGGCCAAGTCAAAATCAAGTTCAGTTTTCTTTTTTTCCGTTTGTTATACTGGACCTATAGCATGTTGGGCAGGGATGTAGCAGTAAATTGGGGCATTTTTGGCAACAAAAACCCAAGTTCAAATCCAGCGGCAAAACCATGTGTGTAAGGGGCAAGATTCTTTGAAGGAGACACGCTCCCAAGGGATGAAGCCATTTTATCCTATTCGAACATTGAAGTGCACACAGAGGATTTCTTTACTGCAAGTTTTTGTATTGCTAGAGGCCTAATGGCCTATTCTTAGAATTTGTTAAATTGACGAGTAAAAGTTAGTAGTTTAACAGAAATAATACATCTACAATGGTCGTCCGATTGGTATTCTAATACACTGAATAGCCGTGACCTCCTACTTCGCTCAACATTTCCAGGCATTACCAGAGATCGGCATTCTCGCATGTTTATTTTTAATTGTCATCATTGATTAATATAAGAGCGAATGTAGAATAAGTACTTGAAGCGCAAAAACTAAGTGTAACTCATTCCAAGAAGTAGCTCTTACACACATAGTTTGATACCCATAACATAAATTTTGGATCCATGTGATTTCAATGCAGCCCTAGACTGATGCAGAAGATGATTGAGTTCAAATGTTATGTATGGTGTTTGATTTCAGAGAAAGAAACAAAAAAGAAATGTATTTATATGGCAAACATACCTTGAGGGTGATGACATCTCGAATGACCAGCCTGTAGTCAACTGCTACAGCCAAATAGCGCGCATTTGGGGAGAAAGAGCAGGCTCCTGTTTGTTTGTATGTATCGCTGAACTCCATGCTAATTCCCCTGGGCCCTACAGATGCTTACACCAACTCTACTTTGATCAAACTGCATTTATATCCCATGCTTTCTTTGGACTTGGGATACTACGATTTGTTCCAATGCGTGCTACCGACTGCAGTAGAGATCAAGCGTATATTTTGTAAATTGTTTAATGATCCGTGCCTCTTCCATTCTACAATGACGATGCCATGAGCCTATTACATTCTACAATTTCGATGCTATAGCACAAACCCTGATGAAAACGTTCCGGAACACTATTGATCTCATGTAAAACTGTTATATCACCTCATATTAACATGAGTCGTTAAAGAATGTATTTAGAATGTTTAATGAAAGGCGGGTAGTATACTCAATTCAAATATTATATTCGCTAAATATATCTATTAAAAAAAATAAAGATTAAAATTTTAAATACATGTAATAGTGTTGAGAAGTGTCAAAGGGATATCAACACATTATATAGTACAATCTACTAAGAGTGTTGAACAAATAAAGAGCCTACACCTATTCACAAGGTTAGTAGATCTTGTACAATTTAAGGATTTAAGGATTTTTTAACAAGGAGACACAAACTAATTTTATTTTTGGGCGAGAAGCAAAGCAAAAGGGCTCTAATTATGGAAACAATTTAGCAAGAGTGTAGGTGGTTTGGACAATGTCATCAAGAAAAACATAACTCATGGTACACATGATTGTCTCTTGTTAATTGAGTGAATCTTATAAACGTCAAAACTCAAGAGCAACCTTTCTAACTTGGGCTTGGATCTATATATACATGAAGGAAACTATGTTACCTTGTCCCTATCGTTATGAGCCTCATCCAACACTACTAGTGAAGTGTACTTTTGTAAAGATCTCACTTTTGAAGATTATTAATATACTTGACCTCTTTCTTTGGTAGATTTTTTTCCCAAAAGGATTTCTCCATATAAATTTGGTTTCTCACTTGGTTGCTAATTTTTATATTATTGTTGAATGTTGCAATCACATAATTATTTCAGATTTAGTAATCCGATATTCAGATTTCCAATCACCTAAAGAAGTTAATATTGCAATATTTCTTTACCTTGTTCTTAATATTTGGTATTAGAGCTAACTCTTATGTTCACAAGGGACATCATTATATTTTAAGTGTCAAAGGTTTTATTGTTATAGTGGGAGCTTTTGTTGTGTCATCTTTTGTAGATTTTGGAAGAGGATTTTAAACCATAACTTTTATTTCTTACACAAATATTCAAAATTTCAATGGCACTGGCTACAAGACATGGAAGTTAAAGATGGAAGATCTTTTGAAAGAAAGAAATCAGGGGTTGTCATTTCACAAGAAACAAATCCATCCAATGTGATTGATAAATATTAAAAGAAGTTGGACAAGAAGGCATAGGGAACCATTCATTTGAGTCTTACAAATTTTTTCCTCTTAAATGTCTCTACAAAAGGCTTTGCATATAAGTTATGGAAGAGGATAGATGATATTTAGCAAACTATAAGTTTGCCCAACAAGTTATATCTCAAGAGAAGGTTATATTCTTTAAAAATAAAAGATGATGATTCTATTGCAAAGCATTTAAATGTGTTTAATATGATTTTTTAGCTTCTGGATTCTGATTGTGTAAGAATTTTTTGAGTCAGCTTGCACATCAATAGATGTTAAATTAGAAATGAAGATAAATGTATCAGATGTATTTGTTATTTGCCTAGACCATGGGAAAATCTAATTGTTTCCATTGCCAGTGGTAATGCAAAGCCAAAATTAGACAAAATTATTTTCAAACTTCTTTCAAAGAGATGAGGAGGAATTCTATGGAGGTTGGCTCCCAAGATGGTTCTGTTAGAAACACTGAGAGGGGGGGGTGAATCAGTGTTTATGTATTAATTACTTTTCAACAACTTAAACATAAATCAAACATACATAGAATGAAGCTTAACATAAGAACTCATAACACATGATATGATTACGGGGAAACCTTGATCAGAGGAAAACCTCGGTGGGAATTAGTACCCACAAATATTGTACTAAGTATAATGAACCTGTGAGAGTTCCTTTGCCCTGTTAGAAGTAGTCTTTACAATATGAGTACAATGACCTGGTTAAAGGTCTGACCCTGTTAGGAGTCTTTTATAAAACCCTGTTAAAGGTATATGGCTCACTGCCCAATAAGATGAAGGCTACAACCTTCTAAAGGATGATATGCACTATATCAAAGTGAACTGTTCTGATGACACTGTTGTCTGATCAGTTTCGTGTATGCGTGAATGATCTTACTCTCTTAAAGAGCTATATCATATATTGACTTCATTATACTGTCCCTTTGTATCTTTCTCTTACATCATAATCGACGACTGTAACATTACTTTACATTACATACTTATATGTTCATATCCGAATAGGCACAACCCAAAACAAAACACTAGTCAGCCCTAAACAAAATATACAATGCTTCCGAACAAGTCGTCTCAAGCGTGTTTACTATAATGATAATTACATCATTACAAACATATAACAAAAGGCGCTTAGCTATTACATTACAAAATAATTCACGCTGATCAAAACAGTAGTCAGCTTCCATGCTCTATCTTATGGACTGCTGGTCTACTGATATGCCTGTAACTTTGGCGTACTGTTGTTCCATACTATGTGTGTCTGGATGTAGTATGTACACATGTCATACAAATTATATTTGAACGCGCATACGCTGACTCAATCTCTCGCACGTGCGCTGATGTGTTGATCGCTGAGTATCTCTGTCTGCCCTGTTTTCATACTTAGTCATTTTGTCTTTCATGACAGAAACTAAACATGACTTTGTTGCCATGATGACAACATAAAATGAGTCATGCATCCTCAGGAAGTCAACTTGCCAACAATCTCCCCCTTTGTCATTTATGGCAACAAAGGAATGTGGCCAAGTTACTCAAAATGACTTAACACAAAATGTGACTTATATATCATAACATCTTATTGATATATACATATACTTTATCGTATATACACATTCTATATTACTCCCCCTTTGACATTAATGACAAAGGTGTAAAAAAACTTGTAAGTCTTCAGCATACTTACTCCATGTAAACTTCAGGGTATATAATTTGAAGAGATTGAATCTCTTTCGGCCAAAATACTTTCATAGCATCTACTGTCTGAAGATGCGCGCATAGGGCATATGTCAGTTTCTCCATTTTTATCAGATCCATGCAAGGACCTTGATCATATGTCACCATGGTTTCATCAATCTGTTTAATGTTCTCATTAAGGACTGCTAGAGATGGCATGAGTGCATTTCTCAACTGGGTTTGTCTTATTCTTATCTTGTTGATTTCCAATTTTGCCTTCTCAATTTTATCCAAGTGTCCTTGATAGACATTATTGCATATGTTCATGTCTTGCATGGATGATTCAACTAATTTTCTGATGCTATCCACCATTAACTCTGCCTCTTCTACCTTTTTGGTGTGCTCAGAGGTGAACTTCACTCTGTCTATGCAGTTTGCTATGATTCTCTTTCCTTTAGCTGCCAACTCTTTTAGTATGGATTGCCTAATTTTTAAAGAGTTCAAGTCTAAGGTAAAGTTCTTTACCAAATCATTCAGTCTCTCCTTCTTGTATTCATCTTCTACAATCTTAGTATCAGAGTCTACTAAGATTATAAAGTGTGATTTGAAGTTTGACAAAATGTTGTCCACATCTTCAACTGATTGGAGTTTAGCTGCTTTCTAATCAGCAAACACTAAGTCATTCAATATGTTTACTGTTTCCAAAAAGCGAGGATTTCTCATCACTTGTTTCTCTTTTGCCTTTTCCATAGCAAGAATGTTGATCTTAATTAGGTCTTCTTCTCCCCATGCATCCAAACTTGTTGAATCAGGAGTTAACCTTGACAACAATGAGGTGGATGGTTGAGTAGATGGTGAGAATATAGTATTGTGACTTGTATCCATGCATTCAGCCTTTACTGGTTTCTCTTTTATTGGTGTCTTGTCACCTTGAGGATCTTCATTGTCAATTTGATCATTGATGGGAACTTCATCTTGTTGTGCAAAGGTATCATCAGTGCACATTTCTTCAGTGCTTACAAATGCCTTATCAACCTTGTCCATATCTTTTTCAGATGCAGTCATGAATATCTTGACATTGTCAACTACTATAGTGTCTTCTGAGTCTTTGTGTGTATCAGAAGCTATTGTCACTATGGGCACTGAAACCTGTGGACCTGTCATAGGCGCAATCTGAATCACAGGTTTTGTAACTTGTTTGGGAGGAGCTGGAGTATCTTTTGTTGTAGGTGCCATTTGTGGATACATGTGTATATCCATAAACACTTGTGAAAATGCCTTTTCAGTCTCCTTACCTATCTTCTCATATTCTTTGTTTGTAATCTTAGTTCGGAGATGAGGCTTCACCAGATCTAATAATATAGCCTTCTCATCATGCGAGCATACAAGAAGAAGAGTATCCAATGTTTCTTCTCTTATCCTCATGTCTTCCTCTATTGCATGTCTTTTCATGGTCTCCAATAAGTTCCATAACTGATCTGCTATCACTGTCTTGAGTTCAAGAACTGTCTTCTTGAATTTTATCATATGAGATATGATCATAAAGTGTATCTCAGTCTTATCAATTTCTTGATACTTGGCATAGACTTTAGAAAGTGTAGCTAATCTTCCTTCATTTACAATCTTGTTCCTCGACACATTTAGACTAGGTCTAAATCCTACCTTGGGAGGAGCTTGAGTATTCTTTGCTTTGCTCTGAGTGTTCCTTGAGGATGGGTGATTTGTGGGTGCCTATTTTCTTCCTCTAGTCTTCTTGCTTGGTGTAGACAGTGGAGATGAATCTAAGTCAATGGTTGTAGAGGGCACAGAGGAGCTCTCTACTTTCTTCTTCTTCTGGATCTGTTCAGCTTTCTCAAGTTCTTTTGATGTCTTGGCATCTCTGGCTTTGTTAAGATCTTCTTGAGTGACTCCATGAACTTTCAGTATGTTAGATGTAATTCTGGATGCTTTCCTTTTATTATCAACACTATGTAAGATAGTATCCACTTCATTGGTCTTCTCTCTGTAAGTGCCCCACCTAGGCTCATTAGGATCTTTGGGTGCTGACAATAGAATTTGTGCATATCCTTCTAACACATGTTCTTCTACTTCATAACTAAGAGGATGAATCCATTTGGTTCTAGGTTCAACTACCTCCATGCATGTGCAATCTGTTTCTACCATGAAACATATGGTATCCTTATATTTGTCAACTATCTTCTCAGATAGTCTGAACCTATTCTGC
>MU227060.1:277173-303390 GCA_018584345.1 Thuja plicata
TTTCAGTCTAAGTTCTTCATTTTCTTTTTCAGATCTATCAAGATCTTCAAGAGCTGCTTCAAGATTCTTTTTCAAATGTTTTGCTTCTGTTGATTCCATGATCTCCTCAAGTGGTTAAACTTATTTGCTAAGGACTAGAGCTCTAATACCAATTTTTAGAAACACTGAGAGGGGGGGTGAATCAGTGTTTGTGTATTAATTACTTTTTAGCAACTTAAACATAAATCAAACATACATAGAATGAAGCTTAACATAAGAACTCATAACACATGATATGATTACAGGGAAACCTTGATCAGAGGAAAACCCCGGTGGGAATTAGTACCCACAAATATTGTACTAAGTATAATGAACCTGTGAGAGTTCCTTTGCCCTGTTAGAAGCAGTCTTTACAATATGAGTACAATGACCTAGTTAAAGGTCTGACCCTGTTAGGAGTCTTTTATAAAACCCTGTTAAAGGTATATGGCTTACTGCCTAGGCTCACTACCCAATAAGATGAAGGCTACAACTTTCCGAAGGATGATATGCACTATATCAAAGTGAACTGTTGTGATGACACTGTTGTCTGATCAGTTCCGTGTATGCGCAAATTCTCTTACTCTCTTAAAGAGCTATATCATATACTGACTTCATTATATTTTCCCTCTGTATCTTTCTCTTACATCATAATAGACGACTGTAACATTACTTTACATTACATACTTATATGTTCATATCCAAATAGGCGCGACCCAAAACAAAACACTAGTTGGCCCTAAAACAAAATATACAATGCTTTCGAACAAGTCGGCTCAAGTGTGTTTACTACAATGATAATTACATCATTACAAACATATAACAAAAGGCGCTTAGCCATTACATTACAAAATAATTCACGCTGATCAAAACAGTAGTCGGCTTCCATGCTCTGTCTTCTAGACTGCTGGTCTATTGATCTGCCTGTAACTCTGTCGTACTGTTGTTCCGTACTATGTGTGTCTGGATGTAGTATGTACACATGTCATACAACTTATATCTGAACGCGCATACGCTGACTCGATCTCTCGCACGTGCGCTGATGTGCTGATCGCTGAGCATCTTTGTCTGCCCTGTTTTCATACTTAGTCATTTTGTCTTTCATGATAGAAACTAAACATGACTTTGTCGCCATGATAACAACATAAAATGATTCATGCATCCTCAAGAAGTCAACTTGCCAACAGGTTCGCATGTGTGTAGTAAGACCAAAGAGAAAGGAACTAAAAGGGATAAAAAGATGGATAAGTCTAAAGGATGCTTTAAGATCCTTAGAAAGAAAAAAGTGTTGGAATTGTGGTAAAAGAGGGCATTGTGAAAAAAGGAATTTAAATTGTAAGAAAAAAAGTGTTGAATATTCCATAAAATTCCTCTAATCATGATTTTGATTTTTTGTCTATTTTAGCAAACATTATTCAATAATTATGTTTGGCTTATTGATTCAGGCTTCTCCTACCTCAAGGAGCAATTTTCCTCTTACAAATCATATGATGGGGGATATTTTTTCCTTGACCATGACATCAAGAAGATTGTTGGTAAGGGAAAGGTAAAGTTGTGTTTCAGTGATGAGACAATAAAAAATCTTGGTAATGTTTTCCTTATTTCAAGACTTACGAGAAATCTTGTTTCTATATCCAAGTTGAATAATTCTGAAATACATGTGATGTTTGACAAGTCTAGTTGTAGGTTGGTAAGAGGGAAGTTTTGTGATAGCTAAAGGATCTCAAATAGGGCTATTGTTTAAGCAATATATCTCTATTTTTCATAACTCTTATAATATAACTAGCACTAAAAATGTGCATATATTATGGTGCCATACCTTAGGTGACATTAGTCAAAAAGGTCTTAAGACCACTATTAATAATAAAAAAGTTGGTTGATATTATTTATGTTTTGTTCATAAAAATGAGTTTTGTGGGTATTGTGTGTTTAGTTAAACACATTGCTTCCTAGATGAGTTTATAAGGCAAAGAAACCATCAAATTTAATTTATTTAGATGTATGTAGACTAGTGGATGTTGATTCTTTGAACAAATCTTGATATTGTTTTTCCTTCATTGATGATGTCTTCAAATACGAGTGGATTTATATGATGTATTCTAATTTTGAAGTTTTATTTAAGGAATTTAAGGCCTTGGTTGAGAAGCAATCAAATTATAAGATGAAAGTGTTGAGATATGACAATTGGGGTGAATATTATTCTAGATACTTTAATGAGTTATCGTAAGCATGTAGGTATTGTTCAGGATAAGACTATTCCTTATACTCCCCCAACAAAAGGGGCAGTAGAAAGAATGAACCAAACCTTAATGGAAAGTGCTAGGAGTATGTTAAGTGGTGCTAAGCTTGATAGTTTATTTTGGTGGAAAATTTTTTAATGTTGCTTGTCATTTAATTAATAGATCTCCTTGTTCAACTCTTATCGACTAAACTCCTTATGCATTATTGATGTAAAAAGCCTTTCATTTTATACTTAAGGGTCTTTTGTTATGAGGCTTTTGTCCATGTGTCTTAGGGGAAGTGATCTAAAATAGGTCCAAAATATTATAAATGCATCTTCATTGGATATTATGAGAATGTAAAAGATTAAAATCTTTGGGTTTCCTTTAACTCATAAAATGATATTTTCTAGAGATATAATTTTCAATGAATTTAGAGCTTAATGTTAAGTGCATGGGACAACTAAGAGGGGGGAATTACTTTTGATTAAGTAAAAACAAGTTTTTGAAGGACCCGAAACCTTTTACAAAGAGCTTAAAGATAAACCATTAAAACCATAATAGATTATATTCCACAACACCCATGAACAAAAGCATGAAAGAAACATACAACAGATACCAAAATACAAAAGCTTACATCTAAAGAAACATAATAGGACAGCACCACAAAAAGATAGGACAACAGAAGAAGACAGTTAAATACATTTCATAAGGTCCTCAGCCTGGACTACCATTTTCTGCATCTGATCAGATGAATCCTTCAGTTTTTCCATCTCCTTATCTTCTTTGGTTTCAATCTTCCTAGTGCTCGCTTGAGTGCGCTTAACAGGTCCCATAGCCTCCTTCAGATCCTTCACCTCCTTCTCTACTTTAGTCTACTCTATCTTTTCGACCAAGATCATATGCAATGAGGGGGAAATTAGTTGTCAATAAAACCTTTAAAACCTTTCCTTGAATCGGATCCACAAAAACTTATCCTTAATTATTTAACCAAAGAAATATGTAAACATGTAAGAGTGTATAAAAAGCAAAAACTACCATGCACAATGAAAGACCAAATTTACATGGAAACCCCTATTAAGGGAAAAAAACATGAAGAAGATCAATTCTTAAATATATAAATACTTTTTAGGGTGATACTAGTTCAAATGAATTTTACAAAGAGAGGCTCACTGTCCAGATGAAGAAGAATAAAAGACAATAGATCCACCATTGATGCACTTTTGCAACTTAACCAAATGATATCTAGATACCTTTTGTTCACTTCTTCAAGTAGCTAACACATAAAAGTCCACATAGTTCTACACCATACTTCACACCAATTCATACATACAGGGAGACAAATCCTCTTTCATAAATCCCCATCACATATGAACACACTTGCACAAGTATACACACGTGCCACACCTTTTCCTCAATAATTAATATTTTGCTTATACCATTCTTACACTTGCAAAATCTCTCCAAGGTTGGCTAAGCAACTTACACTAGTACATTTGACCCTAATTTTGGACCAACATTTCCGACTGAGCATTAAAATGGTTTTGCTTGGTCAGATTATGGAAGGAAAACTTTGGATTTTTTTTAATCCATTCCCATGTTGGTCATAATTACAATCATGACATGTGGTCGTAATTCTGACCAACATGAGCATAACTTTAAAAAAAAGTTTCATTTCATTTTGTTATGTTATACCGCAAAGCAGAGCTGAAGGAGGGCACACGAAACGCCTTCATCGACACCACCTATAAGTGGTGATTCCATTTGATTTGATGTTTGATTTAATTTGGATCATTTGATGTTCAATTTTTTACATGTGTTTCCATTTGATTTGATGATCGATTTGACTTCCACATTACGCATGATATGATCTCTTCCCCTTCTACTTATGTCAATCAAAACCCTAGGCTCCAACACTCCAATAGTGCCATGCCCAAAGCAGGAATGATGATATCAAAATAATATTATAAAGTGAACCTATTAATGAGAAATTCAAAGTTATTGAAGAATTTAGTCATATCATTGAGAATACTAATTCTGGATGATTCTAAAAAGCATGGTGTCACCTAAAACCAACTTGAGATTGACCAACAACCAACTTGAAATGGACCAACCCTGACATTACTCCCTCAGAACAAACTGGTCTTATGATATTGCCAATAATATCCAGTGATGATCACCTCATAATTTTACTAGAGGTCATGGGTAACCATCTCAGTCCGAGGTAGTGACAACCATGTTAAGTTGATTGTACTATTTGTAAGGTTACTTTGATGAGTGTTTGGGGCTTTCCGTTAGGGAGAAGAATCTAAGAACAATTAATTGCTCTTTATTTTCTGCCCAAGAAGTTGTTAGGAGGTGGAAGGAAATTGGTGTTTAGACCTTGCATATAGGTTAGAATTATTAACCAGTAGGATTCATTGTGGTATGAGCCTCACCTTTGTAGGTTTCTTGGTTGGGATGTTTTTGTATTGTCATTGGTAGGTGGCATATCTAGTAAAGTGTAACCATTTAGTTTGCATCCAAAAAATGTTGGATAGGTTATGTACGGGATTGTCATATTTTTTAATCAACCTTGCATTGGACTTGAATATTGAACAGTCTAAATTTCTCAAGTAGAGCATTTTGTGATATACTAGGCATATTTCTGATGTAACTGGAGGACTTTGTTGTAGACATAATTGTGATTTCCAGTGATGATAAATTTACAATCAACTTCAAATATTATACTATTTCTATGAGGATTCTAATGCCCCTTACAAAGCTAAAATATGTGTCATCTACTCGTATGTGTTGCATGTATGCAATGACTGGCAATGACTAATTTCCCCTTTATCCAACAAGGACCCACAAACATTCATATGTTATAGAGTGAATTTGGTTGCTGATAGCTTGGATAATTACCTCCATGGAGTTGGAAATGTTGAAAAATTGGTATTTTCATTTCTTCCACAAGGCCCACAACCATTCATGTAGATATTATGGACCAGCTGCACAATAGGGATAAATCCATGATATTAACATAGAACGAAGCATTGTCAAAAAATGAGTCCAAAGATCTAGAGTTAGGGAGGAATTTATAAGTAGATGCAACATTGTTTCCTACTTTTTGAGACAATTCAAGCACATGCTTGGTCCCAAGATGAATTATTTTATCAACTTTGAGGCATATTAGTCTAAAAGAAATAAATGTTATTTTATTTCTTCAAAATAAGTTATAAATAAGAGGAATATTTTCAATAAGCTGTCATTTTTGTTTAAATTATTTCATTTTCAAATAGAAAATGTGCATTCATTTTCTTTTCTCACTGAAGATGAAAACCCTTAGGATTTATGAATCTTGGGAAAATAATAAAATATCCTCCTAGCTTTCTATGTAGCCCCTTATTGGTATTGATAGTGTACTTCATGAAGGAATTGTTTTCATGATTTGAATGTTTTAGTTTCGGGTGCAAGTTATTCATTGTTTGAGCAATTTCCAAATTCGCTTGCAATATTTGTTTCACTTTTGGATTGTTATGGATTTAATGTGACTGAAGCAAATTAATCAATATATTTTTTATAGTTTTGACTCCCATGCAAGTTGTGCCCTTCTTCGCAAGTATCGGTTGCACTAATAAGGCCATTTTATTTTCTAGTCATAAGTTTTGGACTGTATAAATGGCAAAGATCATCTTATAGTGGTGTTGTGACCATTTCACACCATTGCCCCATTGTAAATGGGGGCCCCCTCTTTTTGATTTTGTTGCCAGTAGGTGCTAGTTTAGGAGTAGATTGGTGATGGGGCAATAATTTGTCTCTATTTTTATATTGGTTTTATGCTCTATTTTAAGACATTTCCAAAACACTAGTGAAACTTTTAAGTACTTAAACTTGTGATCATGCTATAAATACAGTCAGAACCACCAAAACCTATGGGTAGATAGTAGTGACATACTTTGTTAAATATTATATATATGTCGCAGTATTTCATATAATTGTTTGAATGTATGTCCTAACATTTGGATTAAGTTGAATAGTTGACTTGAATGTATATGCATGCACTACAAATCTTCTAAGAAAGAGGAGCGGCTTGAGAGTGGATCGACAACATTGATGAGGAAACAAAGAAGTCCCATCTGCGGTAAGGAGAACTATTATAACACCGTGGGACATGCCTACTAAATTGAAGGAACTATCATTTTAGGGAATATAGGAACACAACTATGCTATATTTTCTCTGCGGTCAATACTTTGTTGAAGCGGTTATCCAGTCTTTATGATATTTTGTCGTGGGCTGTTACATTCTCCTTTCTTTATGGCATGAATCAGTCAGACCTTATCTTTCTGTTTTAAATAAATATCAATCCTTTATATAAAGGGATATGATTGTTAGATTGTAGTTAGTTGGATGATATACTATTGTTGCATTTTGAACAGTAAAGTTACTCTTTTAGTTTCGTGCATTGTTTCACCATGATGTAATCAATTTTTTCTAGAAATACAATGAAGGAGTGATTTTGAGTTATATTATGTGTTAGTAGTTAGCAGAAGCTGGCCAAGGGAGCCCACTTGGAAGGTGGATTAGAGTAGATTAGGTTAAGTTTCTTTCAACATTTACAACATTTCAAGTAGAATTTACTATTTCCTCCTGCAACATTATAACTCATGTATGTTCCTACAACACGTGCAGGGATCATTATAGTGAATTATTTGGGTTGATAGAATAGGTTAAAGTTGAGCTTACAGTTGTCAGCATTAATTTCATTAAGTATTTGTGTGTGTGTTTACTTTCCTGCAACAATAACGTAAGTCTCTTTCTTGTATTTTTCCTTCCTACAACTTAAGTGATGTGACTCTTTGAGAGACTTAGTGCACAAATCATGTTGTCCCATTTCAAGTATACATCCCTGGGTTGACAATTCAAATGCACTTCATGGTAGGGAAAACAATCCTTATTTTTAATACACCATTCCTAGGAGAAGCTTTGGCATGGTTATTATTACCTATTGTGGGGCTGTTCATTTTTGGCGCTGTTGTCGGAGATGGTGTCAAGTTGAGAACCTTATTGAATCATTTTTCATTTTTTTAGATAGTTTCCTGATTCCTAGATAATAGTTTGCAGTCGTGAACTTGCTTCACAAGTTTACATAATTAATTGCATGCATCGAAGAGGAAGAAGACGAGATGACCATGGCACATTCCTCCCAAGAGAATTTGTTAATCTAAACGAAGAATTTGAAGAAGTTGAATTACCTTTTGTTGACGCAATTCCTGAATTTCCCGCAGCACCTTCACCTGAAGAAGACCCTTTTGATCTAGTTGACATTCGACCTTTTGTTGAAATTTTGGCCAATTTTCTTGATGATTCCACTTGAAGTGCACCTGTCATTCATAATCCAGTGGTTAATGTTCCTTTCCAGTAGAAACTTCATTTCCAAATACCTCTAGTAATGGCACAACCTACATTTCCATTTCCTATTCCTAGCCTTATCAATAATGCTAACCTCAAAAACATACCCATTATCGCACTCCCAAAGTTCTATGGCCTAATAACTGAAGACCCTGACACCTTTTTGTTTGAGTTTGACATTCTTTGTTGATGCTTTGACTATAACACTGATGGTCACAAACTCAAGTTATTTCCAGCAACATTGAAGGAGTCAGCTCTAAGATGGTTTATGGGATTAGGAGTCGATGCAGCAACCAGCTGGGATGAGATGTAGACTCTGTTTCTACAAAAATACAAAGAGTATTGTAAAGGGGGTGACTTAAAAGGAGATGAGATTTTTTGAATGTCACAGAAGGAAGACGAAACTATGGAAGATTACATTTCAAGTTTCTTGTACAACTTGTAGAACAATCCACAACATGTGCTGGAGGAGGATTCACAAAAACTCATTTTCTTGAGAGGAGTAAATGACAACTGTCTTGAAGCACTGGACCTTATGGCTGGAGGAGATATATCTCAATCTTCATGGGATGATCTTAAGAAAATCTGCCTCAATTATTCAAGATAAACCGTAAAGAAGGGCAGAGGATTTCAATTCACACTTACTAAGGGGACTATCTCGGGCATTTCTAACATAGAAATCTCAAAATTGTTGTCATATTTCAAGCAAGATATTATAAATGATGTTGATACACATCTGGATATAATGAATGCCAAAAAGAAGCATGCAGATGCCGAAGCACAACTAGTTGAATATTGTCCTCACCGTCGCAAAAAAAAGAAAGATTATGGGTGCAAACAGGTGGAAAATTTGGAGAACCAATACCTTCCTAATGAGTACATGAAAATAGAAGGAGAGGATGAGGAAGTGTTCTTTGTTGCTCAACATCGGTCATGAGCCTCAAGACAACATATGCATCAAGACCCTTTGAAAATTTTTAATCCTTACAATAACCAATGGCAGAACCAAAATTTTCAAAATCCTTCTCTGTACTCCCCACCTACTTGGAATAATGCCTGACCTAATACTTAGTAGAACTAGCAGGTTAACCCATAGCAAACCCAATGGCCTCAACCTCAAAATCAATGGCAACCACCACAGGGGAATTGGAAACCATATAACCAGTTGAGAGGACCTCAAAAATGGCCTAATCAAAATCCTGGTTATCAACCCTTACCACCTCCAATGTCTCAACATGCAATAATGCCACCTCCTACAGCCACAAGTTCTACTCCAATGCCAACACAATTGTCTGCTTAGCCACAACCCAATCCTAACAACAAGCAACAACAACAACCAATGTATGCTACTAATGCTCAATAGTACCATGTCTATGCATTAGAAATAGATGATATTCTCTTGAGATCTCATACTACACTGTCTGCACCAGAACCTCCTATTATAATGGAAGTTCCAAACCTTCATGCAGCATTAGCACCACTTCTAGAAACTACATTGCAAAATACTGTCACACCAGCTAATATCTCAAGTCAAACGTATGTTAACACCTTAATTAATCCTCCTTTTCTTCAAAGGCTTAGTATGGACAAACCTGTACCCTAGGAAGAAAAACCATTTGACATCCTTGACCAATTGAAAAACATGCATATCCATATTCCACTGTTTCAAGCTATTAAAGATGTTCCTCTTTATGGAAAATCCATTAAGGACACCTGCCTCAAAAATCTTGGACGTAAGAAAAATGATCCCCAAACAGTACATGTAATAGGTCAACTTGCAGATATTATGTTGGGAAAGATAGTCATTCCAAAGTACTCTGACCCTGGAAGCCCAGTTGTTGATATTATAATTAATGGCCAATATATGAAGAATGCTCTAGTAGATTTGGGAGCAGCTATAAATATTATGAATAAAGATACCATGCAAAGGTTGAGTGTAGAGGGAATAAGGACCACTCCAACAATCTTGCAACTTGTAGATAGTTCAACTGTCACTCTAGATGGCATAATAGAAGATATAGTAGTTGTTAGCACTGCCTTGTAAAAATTTAAATTTCTTGGTCTTTTGTTCTTCCCAGGCTTTCCTGATTTCAAATTCCATGCTTTACCGCGCAAAAAATAGTCAATAATTTTTTTTAAATCATGTTTTATGTTTAGTCGCTCTGTCGCGTTGGTCTTTGAAAAGAGTCTTTAAGTCATGCGACTGCGCGACGAGCTGTCCGAGAAGGAGAATCGCGCAATCGCGATCTCCATATGTTTATTTTTTATCTGTCTGCGAGTGGGCGACGAGCTATTTTGAGAGGTAAATTACGCAGTCGCGATGTTTTGTGGAGGTCAAGTTGCAGGTTGGCGAGTCTGCGACGAGTATGAAAAGAAGTAAATCGCGCAGTCGCGATAAAGTCATACTGTCTGTCATCACGCTCTGCGACTGAGCGAGTCATGTCAAAAATAAAGTAGTCGCGCACCCGCATTAAGTTTTGTGTCAATGTTAAAAGGTCTGTGACTGTGCGACAAATTCATGTCCTGTTGGATCTCTCACTCGTGTAGGTTCTAACTCTGTTGTGTTTTCCAGTGCGAGTGCGCGACGAAAGCATGAAACACTAATATGCAATATTCATCGCTCAGTTGCGCAAGTGCTTTTCAAGATGCATAATAGTCCACGACCGAGCGACTAAAGGATTATTCAATGCATCACTCACTCGCTGATGCTTTGAGGTGACCAAAATTCAGCTCGCGAGTATGCGACGAGCCAAAAGATGAATAAGCATCGCTCAATCGCCGATCAAAAGAGATGGAAGGAACAGAGCTCGCGGGTATGCGACGAGGTAAAAAAGGGAAAGTGTCACTCACTCGCCAGTCAATGAAGGTAAAAGAAAAATAGCTCGCGAGGATACGACGAGTTAGAAAAAAGAGACAGTCACGCACTCGCCATCAGAAACAGAGTAAGATTGTTCAGCTCGCGAGTATGCGACGAGTCAGAAGATGAAAAAGCATTGCTCAGTCGCCGATCAACAGAAGTGGAAAGAAAAGAGTTCGTGACCGAGCAACTAAGGGAAAAATGAAGCAGTCGCGCACTCACAGTCCGGTATGAAGTGAAATTTCTGAGTTTGCGAGTGTGCGATTAGACAAAGCAGTCAGTAAAGGAATGAATCGTTGCTCACTCACTCAGATCCAAAAGTGAAATTTTCAAGTCAGTGAGTGTGCGGTTAGGGAATAGCTGAAGGATAAAAGGCATTGTCGCTCAGTCGCCCAGACTCAGGTAAAATGAAAAGTTGAGCTCACGGGTGTGCGACGAGCTATCAGTGAATGAAGCATCGCTCACTCGCATGAACCAAAAAGTAAAGCATAAAAGTAGTGCGAGGGTGCGACAGACATGAAAAGAGGTTTAAGAATTTGGTCATCGCTCACTCGCAGAAGGTGAAAAACAGAACAAGGATGGATGGCAAGTATGCGACCAAGTGAATAGCAGAAGTGCATCACTCACTCGCAAGGGTCTTTCCAGAAATGAAGAAACAACACAGAGCTAAAGAGCCACCAAACAATAAACAGAAAATAGAGCATAGCATTCTGCAAAACAGAAAAGAGACATGGCTAAATACGTGTCTGAGGCCAGAGCTGCCATAGATGCCAGGTGAAGTGGAAGTTGTTGCCTTTTGGTTGGCCTACCATCAAAGAAGAACAGATGGGGAGCGAAAAGGATGAATCAAATATGGTTAAGACACAAAAGACAGATTTTGTAAGTCAGCTGCCACCTATGTCCGGTTGCAGAATTTTGTTGTACAGTTGTTGTAAACGGTTGAGTTATCCTTCCCAGATGTCTATAACCTGTTGTATCCTTGTGCTATAAAAGGATCCCAAGACTACTGGTACAAAGATGGTCATTTTTCTGTCTGAAGATACTGAATCAATTGCAATATATCTGGTCTTTTCTGGATAAATCTCTGTTGAATGTAGTAATTGATGATGACTTCTGAATGAAATCCAGTTCACAGTTTCTGAAGCATTTAGTGGATTTTCTGTCTTCATTTTAGCATTCTAAATTGTGTTTAAATTGAATGTTCAGGATCGTTTTCAATTTATATATCTGTAAGGCAGATATATGAAGTATTTCTAGGGTTCTTTCAAGGAGAGAATATACCTTAGAGATATTTCAACAAAATTCAGGGTAGCAAATGAATCTGATCGATTAGTCTGGTTAAATGTACTGAGGTAGATATATAAGGTATATCTATTTTTGTGTCAGATCCTGTAATTGCCTTAAGTTTAGTCTTCATTCATGCTGATTAGAATTATTCACAGATGACTCCATGCCCTCAGATTAAGCACTGGTCTATTTTGTTCAGTTAAATGATTATCACCATTAAAAATAAATCTTTACTTTCAGTTTGGTCTGTTTTAAGTGTATGTTACAGTGGCCAGTCCCTGTAATTCCACCAATAGCAAGTTAAAATAATTCTGTGATTTCATTATTTTAAGTTTGCAAGGGTAATCCCACCCGAGTATGTGGAGCTCAAAGTGCAAGAGGTCTCAAGACCTTGTTACTGTTGTCCTACTCTATGCTGGGTCAGTGTCAACAATAAATAAAGTCATACTTCTGAGGAGTATATTTTTATGACAGCAAGAAAAGGGACCAACAGTAGTCCCATTGGAGTCCTGGGAATATCCTGCTGACTTCTTGATACTATCACCTAAGGTCAATTTTGCTAGTTATCCTTGGACGAACTTGGTTAGCCACAACAGATGCTAATATTAGTTGCAGATTAGGGAACATGACAATATCAAATGGCCAAGCAATCAAGAAATTAGCATTATATCCTCCTACCCAACCACAACTAGATTTGAGTACTCCTCGTTGGCCAGATTTGGGAGATGAGGAAGAAGAGCTAAAATTCGTTGCTCAATTAATGATGTTACATAGACAATCATTCCTGAAATTGCAAGAAGGTGATGATGTGATTCAAAGTATCCTTAGTAATGACTGTGTCACAGAAAAAAGATATTTCTGAAAGCTCTATTTTGTAGTTGTCAACCTATGAGGATTGTATTTTCCTAGTAGTACCTAATATTATCCATCAATTACTACCTTGTGAGATATCTACAAGCCCAATACCTACAGTATCCATGGTTGATCTGTCAATTAATGTGGATTTCTCTCCTGGCCACAATCTTCATGTTACTTGTAAACTGCCACCACAACAATTAGCATTGTTAACTCAACTCCTTTGTAAACATGAAACAAATTTTGCTTGGGACTATGGAGACATGACAAGCTTGAGCCCAAAACTCTGTACACATAGAATTTACATCAATGAAGGTAGTCTACCACTTCATCAACCTCAGGGAAGGATTAACCCAGCCTTAAGAGAAATTGTAAAGACTGGGCTGCAAAAGCAGTTGGATGTTGGTTTTATTTATCTGATCTCATATAGTAAATGGGTTTCACCTTTAGTAATAGTCCCTAAAAAGGGAGGTAAATAGAGAATATGTGTAGATTATAGAGAACTGAACAATTCAACAAAGAAAGATCATTTTCCCTTGTCATTCATTGATCGAGTTCTAGATACTTTAGCTAGTAAAAATTACTTCTCTTTTCCCAATGGACACAACAGATATAATCAGATTAACATTGCTCCAGAGGATCAGGAAAAGACAACATTTACATGTCCTTAGGGAACATATGCATATTATGTATTACATTTTGGTTTACGTAATGCATCAGGCACTTTCCAAAGGGTTGTAATCAATATTTTTGCTGATATATCACATGATTGCATGGAAATATATATGGATGATTTCACCACATTTGGTGTTACTTTTGAAGAAGCCTTGAAGAACTTGGAAAAAGTGATGATCAGATGTCAATAACACAACCTATCCTTGAACAATGAGAAATGTTTCATGTTGATGCAAGGAGTGGTGCTAGGACACTTCATCTCATAAGCTGGCATCCAAGTGGACCCTGCAAAAATAGAGGTAATTCTTACATTGTCTACACCTACTAAGAAAAAATATGTTAGATCATTTTTAGGACATGTTGGCTATTATAGGCGCTTCATTCAAAATTTAAGTCAAATAGCTAGTCCACTATACACCTTGCTTACAAAAGAAGCTGAGTTTACATGGACACCAGCCTATGAGGAATCTTTCCTACAGCTCGAGTCCCTTCTTACAACATCACCAGTACTTAGGGGGGCTGATTGGTGTTTACCATTCCACATACATACAGATGCTTCTGACTATGCAATAGGTGTTGTCTTAGGCCAAAAATCTAATAACCATGAAAATGTCATTTACTATATCAATAAAACTTTACATGGGCCAGAGTTAAATTATACAGTCACTGAAAAGGAATTACAGGCAGTGGTCTATGCTTTGAATAAATTCCATCATTATGTAATAGGTTATCTAATCTTTGTTCATACTGACCGTGCAACAATAAAATATCTTATGAATAAACCTGTCATCTCAGACAAGCTAGCAAGATGGCTTCTGCTCTTACAGGAATTTGATATAACAATAATTGACAAGCCAGGGAAAGAAAATGTTGTAGCTGATTATTTATCAAGACTCCAGAAAGATGACACTGACACCTCTGTGATAGATGATACATTCCTTGATGAGAATATGTTCCATATTGTTTTCAAGAGTCCATGGTATGCTAATATAGCCAATTACCTTGCAGTTGACAATATGCCTACACATTTCTCTCCTAAGGATAGAAGAATGCTCATTGAGAAAAGTTTTCAATTTTCTTGGATTGACAATACATTGTTCTATACTGGTCAAGACCAAGTCATGAGAAGGTGTGTCCATGAAGATGAAACATATGACATCCTTCATGATTGTCATGATGAGCCCTGTGGAGGGCACTTTGCAGCTAAGAGGGCAGCTCTGAAAATCTTAACAACAGGTTATTTTTGGCCCACACTTCATGAAGATGCAACCAATTATGCCAGGAAATGTGATAAATGCCAAAGGATGGGTTGTCCAACAAAATCAAATGAAATGCCTTTGCATCCACAAGTGGTTGTCACACCATTTGATAAGTGGGGCATTAATTTTATTGGTCATACAGACCCCCCATCTAATGGAAAGTCCTACATTCTGGCATGCACTATCTAACCAAATGGATTGAAGTGAAGGCAATGAAGCATGCCCGTGATCATAAAGTAGCAGAGTTCCTATATGAAGAAATATTCACCCGCTATGGTGTGCCAAGAGAGCTTGTAATTGGTCAAGGAGCACAATTCACATCAAACTTGATCACATGACTCATGAAATAATACAACATCAGACACAGGAAGTCCATTCCCTACCATCCACAAGCCAATGGTCAGGCAAAGGCCACCAATAGAGAAATAGAAGAAATTCTCACAAAAATAGTTCACCTCCACCACTGTGACTAGAGCAGTCACCTTTCAGAAGTAGTCTGGGCATACAGAACCACATGGAAGACAACCACAAGATTCAATCCATTTGAATTGTTGTATGGGAAAGCAACCATGTTTCCCATTGAGTTCGAGCATAAAACATTATGTACTACCCTGAAGCTAAACATTGATCTTCCTACAACACAACAAGACTTCTTGCTACATCTCAATTCTCTAGATGAGATGAGAAAATTTGCATTGGAGCGCACAAAGATAGTCCAAAAATAGAGGAAGAAATGGCATGATTCCCACATCAAGAATAAACAATTTCAAGTAGGTGATTGGGCACTACTATTTGATTCCAGATTTCAAGAAACACCGGGAAAATTACAGACAAGATGGTTAGGCCCATATGAAATAGATCATGTCTTTGAAAATGGAGCAGTCCAGCTGACAAGAATTGATCTAGTGCATTTCAAACTGTTGGTCAACGGGCATCGACTTTGTCTATACCATCTACCCCAGACCAAGGATGACTTTCTACAACAATTTAGAGACACAACTCCACAAGTACAACAGGTAAAACTTCATGCAGCAGAGGGTGCAAACCTTCTTCCTACAACTTCAACTTAATGTCCCTTCATGTATGCTCATGATAAACACTCCATTTTCTAATGAAGTTCCATTCTCCATTAATTTTATATATTCTTCTTTCCAACCCACTCCACCTCTCTACCTTCCACCCATACATCCTCCATGTCATCACATCTTTCAATATTTTTGTGCTTTCAATAAGAGCTCTATTAGCTGACGAATACCCACATAGCACTCGTTCCATTCTTGCCACCTATTTCACACATGTGGAAATAAAATTATAGGTACAACTTTTCCATTTTTTCCACTTTTAGCACACACATTTCGATAATTATATCTAATACTGCATAATATCTATAATTTAGCATTACGCCAGTTTCTTACCCCATGCTAAGTGTGACAAGTGTGGACACTTGTCTTAATTTCGTAGGGGGCAGGGAAGTGTATTAATTTTTCTATGTCACTGCTAGTTGTACCTCTCATTCTTTGCAAGATTCTCTATCAATTCAAATCTGTACTTGTGCCTTGTTTCATTAAGTCCTTTTATTTTTCGCACAAGTGTCGTACCATAATTCCCAAATATCCCTAATCTATGACTTGATGTGACCCTAAAAAGACATAATCAAGTTATGTGCAAAATACTTGCACTTAAAGCTATAATTCCTTGCTGAAAGTGCCATTATTGCTCTTTTCAAAAATAGAGATTGCAAGGAAAATTTGTTGTGTTAAGTGCAGTTAGAAGCTTAAATTTAGGGTGTTTCAAAAAAGAAGATTAAGAAATTGGGAAGTTGCAGAGCAGAAGAAATTGTGAATTGAAAAATTACAATAGAATTTGAAGGAAGCATTTGGAATAATGGGAGGGCAGTTGATGCACCATGAGCCATTGGTCCATCCCATTCTAATCACAAATGTAGAAGCAGTTCAGAGATTCAATGCTTGTAGATGGCTTGGGTATTTCCTAAAACTAACAGAATTTGACGAGGAAGTAGCCACAAAATTTATGAGTACATTTGAGGAGGGAAAGGAAAATGTATAGGGTTCAACAGTTTTGGCAATAGAGGAATGCATTGCAGCAGTAATAAGGTTGCCAACAATCGGGGAGCATTATCCTAATGAACACGATGCTAGGTCAGCTTGAGCTCAGTTCACTCTTCCTACAAACCCTTTGTTGGAGATAAACAAACAAGGATGTAAGTGAATGTCACTTCCTCCCCCATTCAACGAGTTCATGATGCACATTTTAAGGTACCTCACCTATGAGGAAAGGTTTTCCCATTTGAATGCACACCATTTTAAAGTTCTTAGCTATGTGAGGCATAATTTTCCAGTTAATATTCCAAATTTTATGTATAATATGTTGAGCATTAGTGGCGAAGAAACCCAGAAAGGAAATACAAATTTTGTTTCTCACCATGCCATAATTAAATTGTTAGTTGAAAAATCCCTTAGAGATATGTCTCCCTTGGCATGAGAAGAATTTTTTTGGTTTAAAACTTTGCAACCGCAGGATGAACATGTTGAACAACCTATTAATGGTAATACAACACCCTACGAGCCAACTGATGAAACAACCACCCAAGAAGGAGAACCTAAAAATATTGAGGAAAATAGACCTTATCCTACTCCTAAGGGCAATGTACATACCTTTTCTCAGAAGAGAGGAAAAATAAAAGTGGGTGAAGGAACTTCAGTTCCTGCAAATGAACCACAAAACTCTACAGTTTCAAAAAGTAAGAAAAGGAAGTCGGATCCTACAAAAACTACTCCTGTAGCAGAGAGACCGAAGAAAACTATTGAAAAGAAAACTGTGGAGGTCATGGAGACTCCCTTGTGGAGAGATTCTCATATGAGAGGGAAAATTCCACAAGTTTCCCTGGCTAGTCAATCTATTCCTTTATAAAAACCTACTATAGAACCCCATGTTGAGTATGTTATAGATAATTCTCCAGTTCGACCAGAAATTCTAGATCCTTCTTAGAATTTGAATGATAATGAGCCCCCCACATATTTGAGTGAACTTGGAGAAAGTCAGCAAAGTGTTCAAGAAGGTACTCAAGAATAACTTTGGTTGCCTCAACCATCAGCTCACTCTTACTTTCAAAATGCTCTAGTGCCTTTTCGGAGAACTTGGTTCACTAACTATTTAGAGTAGGCCTATAGAGAATAGAGGATACAAAACACTCAGCCATAAGAGTTTGGCCCGCCTACTCTTTAATCCATTCTTTTCGGCTTGTACAATCAGTTTATTCTTTATACAACTCCGTGGAAGGAAGAGAGGAAGAAAATGCAAAGAGTGATTAATGATCAAAAGGGGGAAATAGAAGACCTAAAGGAGAAAATGAAGAGACATAAAAAAATATGGATCATGCCTTAAAATTGGCTAACCAAATTATAGCTTGTAGGCGCCCTCCTAGAATATATGCCATTTGCTTGAAAGAACAATTCCTCTTTTTCCAATTAATGATGACTATGAAAGATAAAGATTTTGAGTTTAAGATAGCTCAAGAATTCTATGTTTTATACCAAACACTTTCATGTCTGGAAAAAAAACATGCTTTGTGAATTATATCTCCACAACTTCATCATTCCTTAGGAGACTGATTGGAATCCCTTGCTTTATATTGGAGACATACATCTAAGATCCTTGATGTCATGGATGGACAATGAAGCCAATTATGACAGGCAATTAGATAATTATAGGGACCAAGAAAAATCAAAGCAACTACCCTTGAGGGATGAAAGTAATAAGCTCGATGTTATATTAAGGGACTGGTTCAGTCTCACTTATGGGAGCACAAAAGCAGAAACCAGGAATATAATTTTTGTTGTCAAGGAAGAAGTCTACACAAAGTATCAAGGGATGTCCTACTTCACATTTCAAAGAGCCCTAGCTGGTGTCATAAATAGATGGAACAAGTTGCCAGTGGTTTTAAGAAGGTTGAACCACATTTTCCTCTCAACCTTGAAGCAACAATTCACCAGACGCCTAAATACATATAGTTAGGAAGACAAATCTAGCATGAGCTATGGTGTCCCTTGACAATTCACCCACCAATGCTTCTATGGCCCCTATATGACATTAATGCTATGAAATTGGACCAGCTATAGGAAGATTACAAGATGGACTTATGGGAGAAAACCAGAGGATTCTACTACACCTTCAAGAGCAGAAGAAGAGGAAAGACTGAAGTTGGAGAATTCAGAGGGATTGCATAGAAGTGTAATGCTTGAGGACAAGCATTATATTTGTAGGGGGAAGATGATGGGGCAATAATTTTTCTCTATTTTTATATTGATTTTATGCTCTATTTTAAGACATTTCCAAAACACTTGTGAAACTTTTAAGTACTTGAACTTATGATCATGCTATAAGTATAGCCAGAACCACCAAAACTTATGGGTAGATAGTAGTGACATACTTTGTTAAATATTATATATATGCTGCAGTATTTCATATAATTGTTTGAATGCATATCCTAACATTTGGATTAAGTTGAATAGTTGACTTGAATGTATATGCATGCGCTACTAATCTGCCAAGAAAGAGGAGCATCTTGAGAGTGGATTGACAACATTGATGAAGAAATAAAGAAGTCTAAGCTATGATAAGGAGAACTGTTATAGCATCGTGGGACATGCTTGCTAAATTTAAGGAACTATCATTTCAGGGAATATAGGAACACAACTATGCTATGTTTTCTCTACAGTCAATACTCTGTTGAAGCAGTTATCCAGTCTTTATGATATTCTATCGTGGGCTGTTACATTCGCCTTTCTTTATGGCGTGAATCGGTCAGACCTTATATTTTTGTTTTAAATAAATATTAATCCTCTATATAAAGGGATATGATTGTTAGATTGTAGTTAGTTGGATGATATATTATTATTGCATTTTGAACAACAAAGTTACTCTTTTAGTTTCGTGCATTGTTTCACCATGATGTAATTAATTTTTTTGGAAATACAGTGAAGGAGTGATTTTGAGTTATATTATGTGTTAGTAGTTAGTAGAAGCCAACCAAGGGGCCCCACTTGGAATGTGGCTTAGAGTAGATTAGCTTAAGTTGCTTTCAGCATTTACAACATTTCAAGTAGAATTTACTATTTCCTCCTGCAACATTATAACTCATATATGTTCCTGCAACACCTGCAGGGATAATTATAGTGAATGCTTTGGGTTGATAGAATAGGTTAGTTGAGCTTATAGTTTTCAAAATTAATTTTATTAAGTAGTTGTGTGTGTTTACTTTCCTGCAACAATAGCGTAAGTCTCTTTCATGTATTTTTCCTTACTGCCGCTTAAGTGATATGACTCTTTGAGAGACTTAGTGCACAAATCATGTTGTCCCATTTCAAGTATATGTCCTTGGGTTGACAATTCAAATGAACTTCACGGTAGGGAAAATAATCCTTTGTTTGAATACACTATTCCTAGGAGAAGCTTTGGCATGATTATTATTACCTATTGTGGGACTGTTCAATTGGAAACATCTCGAAAGTATAAGTCTTGAGTAAGCCTAGGTCTTGAGGTTGTAGGGATTGGTTTTCAACTTTGATCATCAAGTTGAAGCATTAGACAATCTGGGGTGTTCAAGTTTTGGAAAAGTAAGAATGAAGTTGGGATTGATCATGATCAACTAGTGAATGGGCAATTCATAAGACATAGGCATCTTCTACCTTCAACTATGTATGTTAAGGGAAAGAATGATCCCAATAAGTGAATGTGAACTATTGGTAAGACAAAATATTGATATTAATTAGCATTAAGATACCAATTAACCAATCAATACATTATTAAGGGGAAGCATAGAATCCTTTGATTAATTTATAAGAATGAGTAATAATGGCTATCATTATAAAGTAGTGTGATCTAATGAAAAGAAAGGTGTGTTCCATTGGAAAGAAACAACCCTTCAATAATAAGGATATATAGATTGATTGAAGACAACCATTTAAGGGGGCATCAGTAGACATTGGACATAAATCAGAGAATTAAGATATAAAGAACCATATACAACCAGGTCTAGAAATCTGATATAAATATACATATGAGAATTATAAGAGGGCAGTGAATACAACTTAATTTTTCTCTTTTTCAACTAGAGGACCATAATCAAATATTATCTCTCTTTTTATTCCAATTTATAATTAGACTAACATATGAATAAATAATCTGATAGATTTATATTAATGACAAATTATCAATAATAAACACTAGATCAATACAATCTGCACTATCTAAAGCCATACTTTGAATTTCTATATACAACCTTTGTATAAAGCACTGTCCATCTAGGATATTGATTATGGATTATATTGTTAAGTCATTGATATTGAAACATCCAGATAATCTCACTTTGAACCACTGTCTTGACATCTTGTTCTGAGCTCCAAGGCTATATGACTGTCAAACATGCCTGATTTCTTTAAAGTATCTATGTTCTTCAAGCGTACCACTGTATTTGCAATAAAATCCATTGTGATTTTCACTAAATTAACCTTTCTTTGGAATTTTGGATCTCCGTTGATTTTTTTATAGCATAGACACATTTTCTTCATCACTATAATGCTACAATTGCAATATTAATCACTAATTCCAAAGGCTATATTATGTATTGCTTTCTATTAATAATGACAACATTGAGGTCTTGATTGATTGGATGTGTTCACTGCCTTCTATATATTTAGAATATCATTTTGATCCGTGGCTTATTGGCTATCTTTTGAATATCTTAGTGTCGTCAACAACATTTCACTGTCTTTACCTTTACTATGATAGTCATGGATTTAGAACTCGTATTCTTAATATATACCTTCTTAATTGTCAAACATGATACATGGTGTCCTTTATTTCTCTTTTATTGTCTTAACTGTCACTTTTAATGGGAGCCCTATCACTTGTAGTCTCATGTTCTGAGCTTCATTATCTTGGACCTTGTTTTCATGGCTTGAATTTCCATGACCTTTTCAAAACAAGTGAATTTCACATTGATCTGGTCTTGTATTTGTTGTCCCTATTGTGTTTTTCCATTCTTTTCATAACAATTGCTATGTAGATCTATACAACATGGTTCATCTTGTTTCTTCTATGTAATGTCGGTTGTCGTCCTATTGTAATTGTTACTTGTTTCTCTCTGTATTATCTAGTGCAATGTAATTTTCTTTCTGCTATTTTCTATAATTGTTTTTCTTTAATTTTATCATATTTCCACAATCCATTCAATTATCTCTTAGTTACTTCTGAATTTGACTGTGTATTTTTTTTAACATCTACATTTCATATCATATTCCAAAATCCATCATCATAATATACAAGAATATAAGGAGATATTTAAGACTATTATTCTTTGAAATATTATTTTAATTTAATGCAAAAGGATATTTTATTACTTCATGTTGCAGTCAGATTTATTAACTATCTTGTTAAGATGAGAACGTCTAATTTGAAACATTAACAAAATCGTCCCCTTAAATTTTGGATACTTATTTTCCTAAAGTATCAACATACACAGCCTAATTGGATCAAAGAGTTAAACAAATGGATCAAATTTATATTGATACAAATCTTTGGGAGAAGACACAAACTGTGTACTGCAATCCAATTTTTTAATTAAAAACTCAACAAACATGTAAACACTTACACTTTTCTATATGCTTCTACATTGAATTTAAGAGTCAACCCTCCTTTATTCTTCATTGGTCTAACATCTACAAAATACTTTACAATCTAAATCAACTAATGTATTAATTTGAAGAATTTTAATGAAGTTCACCTTCGACACACCATGCCACTATTGTTATTATTGTTGGTACATTCTGCATTGAATGCCTTCATCCCATTTTAATGTCTTTATTTCAAGTTTAGTCCTTAAACTTGAAATCTGATTCTAATGCATGACATGTTAGTGTTCTTCACATGTCATTTTCTTGAACTTCATAGATATTATTATTGATCTCATTTGTTTGTTTGCAATTCAATTTCTTACTCAAATTTTTTTAATCCTTAAATAATTATATTTACTTAATTAAATTGGTCTTGTGATAATCTATCCAAGGTGAGTATAGGAACACTCCAAAATATTGTTACTCTAGATTTCTTTATGACTAGTGTGATCATGCATATCCCATAATTAACACTTTTAATCTAATTTTCTCCTCTAGCTAGGGCAATCATTTTACAAATAATCCCTTTATTTGGCTTGTTAGCTAGCATGTTGAGGTTTATAAAATTATGGGTGATTTCTTTAATTAAAATGATTAAGCTATGAAAGTATTGTCCTCTTGAAGGATTTCTATTTTTGCATCCAATTTGTCTTTCAGTTATAGATAGTGGGGAAACTCCCCCAGGCCTAAATAGTCATCCTCCTATTTGAGGATATTTTGGGAATGTGGGGATGAGAACAGGTTGTCCTGTCTTTATCACAAAACACATAAATTTGGGACTCTACCCCATTTCTACAATAATTTGGTGACAAGATACTATCTCCAACATATGCTCCATGTCCAAGAGAAACATAAATAAAAATAAAGCTTAAATAAAATGAAAACCTAATACCTTTATGTGTTGTACCCTTGTCTTGAGTTAGTGTATGATGGAGTAATGATTGAAATTGTAAGAATTAGTTCTAGGAGAGTAGATGTCAAGGGTGATATGAATTTTATATTCTAATAGTTTTTGGAAAACCAAGAAGATGTCCTTCTATTCATTTATAATTTACCTTTTTTCTTAGGGCTTAAGATTACAAAGTTAGTTTATGCCAATGGCTCATTGTTGAATCTAGTTTTGATTTTTGCATGGTCATGGGTTGGACATGGAATATATAGTATATAGCAATGTATCAAGTAGAAGAGAGTGTGCATCTCTTCTTAATAATGGGGTACCCCCAATCAAAAAAGGTGACAATGTACAAATTAATGACTTGTTTAAAGTTATGAATTGTAATGAGAATATAATACTAATGTTATATAATTTTACTTACTTTTACGATTACAATTTTCACTTAATTTTGAAGAATGAAGTGAGTGGTAACAAGCTTACACAGTGCATATGCGGCCAATGATTGGTAACAATCTCTCTTGTTTGGTATGTTACTAAGCATTAGGCATTGAGTGTTCTATCGAATGAAATCAAGGTATAGGAATCACAAGGGTTCTTGCAATCTTTCCTTCAACTTTTTAACTCTACGCTGTCACATTTTCCAAACACATTTAAATGCCTTTCATCTAGTTTATGATATGATTGTGCGCTCTGATAAAAAGAAAGGTATAGTTATACAATAACACCACTTCATTTTCATCATTACATTCCAATATTTCAGTCATACATTGTTAATGATGGTGACACCCCTTTCAAAGTTAAAATATTGTTCATTTTAAAGGTGTAATGGTGAAATTTTCCATCTATATATGTAATTTGCATATTAGATAAATGACGTCTTTAATTATTTTCTCAGTATCATAATGATGATTTAAGAAGAGGATTGATCTCTGATTGTTTCTGTAAAATTATTTTAAAATATTGATTGTATTGGGTTTCATGAGGACTTGTAGTAATTTGTATACCATATCTATGTTGGTCATATTCTCTTAGTTTTAACTTCTATTTATTACAGCATGTGTGATTTTTTTGTTCCTTGGCAGTTTATGTATATATGTCATATGGGAAAGTGGTTCTAATCAAGATATAATCAAATTTTGAGATAATTTTGACCTTTTCTAATAAAATGGGGGCATTGGGTTAACTTTGCAAGTGAGACTAATTCATTCCATTTTTCCTTGATTAAGGTACATTTTTTATTGCATTTTTCCATTTCCTTTGTTTCTTTTTTGAAAGTAGCCACTTTGCAAGGCTTAATGATGCTTTCATATTTTCATAGCAGAATGCAAACATATTACAAGTTATCAGATAGTTATTTTCCAAACACAAAATATACTACATATTCTTGTATCATTGTAATTTCTCCATCTTTGTTGTAGGTGACCACAACTAATAAATTCATAGGTTTTAAATTCTTGGAAATTCCCGGGACTTGTCAACTGTTAGTTTCTCTACACGATGTTGATGATTTATCCACTTGGTTTAAGATGTGTCGATGTCCTATTTTGTAAATTTGAGCAAGAAAATGTTGCTTTTCTTATCATGCAGTGATGTCAAACATGCATTTTATGAACATGTTTCATCTGATTTAGATGATTATTTTAGTATTTTATTGATTTTGTTATAATTTATTCTAATGAAACTTTTAGCTTGTCTCAATTTTTTTTATCAATGTGCAAACATTGGATTTCTAGTCACACTTGTTGCTAATTAATTTTCAAACAACTTGGAGCAGAAAAATTTCTATAAAATCCAACAATCTAAGGATAACTAAACATGCAACTAGTACATTTGACCCTAATTTTTGACCAACATTTACGACAAAGCATTAAAATGGTTTTGATTGGTCAGATTATAAATACATACATACATACATACATACATACATATAGTTTCAATTACATTTAGAAGTTTGCTTGGTTAGATTATAGATTATAGGTCGGAGCATAAATACATACATATAGTTTCAATTACATTTAGAAGTTTCTTTCTCTTCAAGTTATTTCCCATCTGACCTACCCCTAGTTACACACATACTATCTTGAACACAATTATATTCTGCAATGGATCACTTTGAGAGTGCAAGAGAATTTTATCCACAACTGAAAGGAGAGTCCCTAGTAGTTTTGTGCTATCTTAGGGGTTGGTTGTGCACATTCATTGGGTAGCTCCTGAATCTTGGGTAGCTCCTTTCCCTTCTAGATTTTGATTCATTTAATGGTTACTATTAATGGATCAATGTCAAATATTGTATTTGTTTCATATTTTTGGAGTATGGTAACATGTGCCTTAGATCCTTCAAAGTTGTTGCAATGAGGATCTTATTTCCTTTAGGTATTTTTTTTATCTTTCCTTTAATGATTCATAATTCCCAATACCAAGAAGCCATATTAGTGCATCAAAATGGTGAGCACTTAGGCCTTAAGGTCAAAATATAAGCTATGAAACCTATGTGTCAACTACCCTAATGGGACCCTATAATTTTGCACATTTTTTTCTTTAAAACACTATGTTGCCAAGTTGACTCCTAGGAAGAATATGACTTATTGTGTGTTGTCATTATGGAAACAAAGTCCTATGAAGTTTTGACAGCAAACTTTGAAGTGGAAATTGACTAAGTATAGAAGACAGGACAGAATAGAGATATACAGATGATCAGAGCACCAACGCACATGCGTACAACTGATTCAGACTAAGCACCTTCAGACATAAGCTCTATGATATGTTTTTATGCTTACCCTATACATGCATGGTACGGAATGTCAGTACGGACAAGTTACAGAAAGATCAAGTACACTAGCAGTTCAAAATACAGAGTATGAAGCTGGCTTCAATTTTTTTATTAGCATGTAATCTTTTGTTGTGTAAAGGTTAAGCGCCTATTGTAATAAGTTTGTAATCATGTATTAAACATTATTGTAAACACGCCTAAGAAAATTTGTTTGGAAGCATTGTGAATGTTGTTTTGGGCCAACTAAGGTCTTGTTTACAGTCGTGTCTATTCAGGCATGAACATATATATATATA
>MU227060.1:330477-358540 GCA_018584345.1 Thuja plicata
ACAAAGTAAATGCTTAATCAGATAACACAGTACTCAACACATAATTTGATTACGGGGAAACCAAATGGTAAAAACCCCGGTGGGAATTAGCACCCACAATAAACTATACTTGTTTGTAGTAATCTCTGTTAGAAGATATTTCAACCCTATTAGGATTTGTACAATATAATGCAATAAGTATAGTGACCTGGTTAAGGATCAGACCTTGTTAGGAGTCTTTAACAAATAACCCTGTTAGGGGTGGTGGACTCACTGTCCAAAAGCTCACTGATTGATGGTGAAGGCTACAACCTTCTGAATAATAGATATGCACTATATCTAATGATGAACTGTAGAGTAGACCTGATGTCTTGATCATTTCCAGTGTATTGCAATCTTTCACTTCTTCTTCACATAGACTCTTGATGAATGAACCAACTCTGATGATCTACTCTGTACATCTTTCTTATCTTTTCGTATCATTCACACTTAGCGTGTCACCTTTGACTTGCTATAAGTATCTTCCTCATAGTATGAGATCATGGGGCCTATAAGACAACTCTTCATAACATCCTTGTTGGCTCTACTAAGAACGCAAGCATAATTATAACCGTGCAAGTATAAACCAAATAGACGCGACGCTTCACTAAGTTGGCCTCACCAATTTAACTCTAACTTTGCAATCTTCTTGAAACACGTTTGGCACCTTTGGATTAATATCATCAGCTCATAACTAAACATGAATATACACACGCATATATAGAAGATAGGTGCAACTCAAGAAACATGAAATATATGTCGGCCCTAAACCGTTACACTTCCAGAACTGTAACTGCCAATAACAGAATTACATAACTTTACTAAAACATCATATCTGGGTCTGTGTGTATGAACATAACATAATAAACATGTCAAAATCATGTATCTATTCATGCAAGTCTTCATATCATCATTATGATAAGTACATACAGAATTACTACTGTGTATTATATGCTGTCATCAATGACAAACATACAATCAATCAACTGCTCATAATCAAATCTCCAACAGCTCCATCATCATTACATGGTTTGGGCCTAATTTCCATGAATGACATAAAGGTATGTTACAAAAAAGGTATGTTACAACAAAGTTATTGAATTGATGAAGTATGTCAGACCTTGTTACAATTACAATGACTGGATGTGGATTGTTCGATATAAAAAAAGTATGCGTAGGTATGCACTGTCAAGAAATTATATACAATGGAAAGAAAATGATCAAAGTAAAAGATTTTCTATGTACCTTAATGGAAGACCAAAAGAAATAGGGAATATTTAAGGTTTTATAAATAGTACATGCTCTGGGTCAACTAATAAGTGACCCAATTACATATTCGAGGCGCGTCAGGGGAATCATGTTTTTGTATGTGCGTTAAAATCAATAAGTGTAAGAGAAGAACTGCTAATAGATTACCATTTGAATCACATAGAAACAAAAAAATTTACTATCATGGTGGTGGTAAGTACTATATTCCATTTAAACTAACCTCAAATTTATGACTCCAATATACCATTTTATTAATAAGTTTTTTTGATAAGTCTATTGCTTTCATTTCGCTGAAGTTTTTATATTTAATCTTTGTAACAGGATGACATGGATCCACCACATGAAGACAGAGGTGGGGATGTTACTCCCACCCATTCTTTAGAAAAGGTAAACCTTATTGTAATTGTACAAATTAGATAAAAGAAAAATCTTATATTATTATGTTCTTTTCTTTAGGGTTTTGGAGTTATTCTCATAGTTTTACTAATATTTCTGTCACAAATTGATGTTCATGGAAAGGGAAAAGTGTCTGCAGCAATAGAAGAAATAGTGTCAAATATGGATGAGGACATCACAGATATCCCTAACCCCATAAATATGGTCAAGAAGAAATTAAAAAAAATCATTTCATAAATTCTTGCCATTTTGGTCGATCCAAATCCAACTGAGGAGACGCTGGCGAGGAAAGAGGAATTGATGTGGCAAGCACGTTCTTATGAAGTAAGCAGTAATGAATCTTTAGTTCTAACAAAGGTTCAATAAAGGTTTATATTTTGTACTCTTTTATGTCATGAACTAAAATATGTATGTGTTCTTCTTACAAGATGTTTTGAGTACTCAAGCAACTACTCATGGACATTGCAGTGAGGCCGATACTAGTACAACTCCCTCAGGTAAAATAATCCTTAAGTTAACAGGTTACAAGGAATTTTTGATTTGGAACACTCACAAACTTCATTAGACTTACTAATTATAAATCTACATTTTTTATTGGACTTACTGATATCGTAGATACAGCTCGAGGAAAAGGTACAGTTACAACTAATTCAAAAAATTTAAGAAAATATTCACTCAAACTTTATTGAAAACTACTCATACTTTTATTATTTCAGAATGTCTTTTCTAACAATGTATTGTTTAGGTCATCAAGTGCAGGTGACTCCTCCTCCTACAAGGACTGACTCTCCAAGATTGTCAAATATATTGTCGGCAACAAGGAGAATGCAAACATCCATGCCTTGACAATCTATAACTGGTAAATCCTTGTTTTGCTATATTTGGTTTTGTGTTAATTATGATTTGATAATTTGTACTTTAATCTTGGGTTCATTTCATATTGGATTAATTTTGTGCAGTACAAGATACACCTACTACGGATACAAATCATACAAGTATTGGTGATAATTGACCATCATTTCTTGGATCTACCCATGTTCCTAGTTCGGGAATGTTGCGGACGTCATTGTTGATGTCCGATAAAGAATTGATTCCTTTAAAACATCTTAAGCTTCTAGGTACTTTAAAATTATTATTATTTATGTTCTAATTATAATTTCCTTATTTATAACAAGTTTTGGATTGATGATCTCGTGACATTTTTCTGGGAACAATTTTTTTTATAGTAAGCTTAATGAGTTGACATTAGAGATACTCAGGCCCACCATACGTATAAGGTGGAACATCATATGTGAACTAACCCTATCCCACTATTTTTATTTCATATCATTGCTAGAATATTTTTCCTTTCATCCATTTCTTATACTATATTCAAGGTACGCAACTTCGGTTATTTTTTTATCTAACAATTTTATTTTTTCTTAAAAGGTGGAATTTACAATATAAAAAAAAAGATAAGCTCACAAAATCTTTAGAGCATGACTTTGGTAGTAAAATTTTTTACGAGAAGAAAGTTCTTGATAGAGATTTCAAACATCTTAAGACTGTGAGGGACTCATATAGAAAGAGTCTATTGCACAACCCAAAGTACGAGCATCCTCCCTTTATTTCAGAGATGCAGTGGAGGGAATTCATTTTGGATGCGAAGGAGAAAGCACAAAATCAAAGAGGAATTACGCCACCAAAAAATGAGAAAGAAGGTATGTGATAGTATTAACTAGTAGAATGTAATTATGCACTAATTAGTGATCTTTATATTTATATAGTCTAACACATTTCAAACTTTTCATAGGTTGCAAGACACATCAAAGGCTACAAAGTATAGACTACAAAAGTACGGGCAACACAAACTTAGCTCTGGTGGTTATCTGAAAGTTTAAGCACGAATTGTAAGTAGCTGTAAATGAAATTCTGGATCAAAATTTTTATAAATTGCAAACAATTTTGTTTAGTCAAACAATACCTGTAGAATTGACGATATTAAGCCAAAAATGCAGGGCTCGAAATTTAATGTAGAGGCCACGGAAGAACACAAAAAAATTACCTTCAAGGAAGGCTATAAAGGCATTGTTGAACGCCTATGCCAAGCTTGCAGTGGCCAAACCCAAGAGTCTCCTGCATCGGTGCAATAGGTAAATAGTCCAAATGAAAAATATTTCAAATTGAATAATTGAGAAACAATCTATTTGATGTTAATTTCAAACATAAATTGAATATTTTTGTGTTAAAGGTAAAACCCCGCTGGGAATTAACACCCAAAAATAATGTAATGAGAGTATAGTATCCCTATTAAAAGATATTAGCCTTGTTAGGAGCTTGTTACAACATTACAGTACACAGTCCCTATTAGGAGATAGGCCCTGTTAGGAGTCAAAGAAAATGATAGGCTCACTGCCCAAAGAAGGTTAAAGCCACCCTCAAGGATTTACAATTTGAATCAAGTGTATAGAGAAAATACACAGTCCAGTGAACTGTATGATAGAAACTATCTTTGCTTGGTCAGTTCCAATGAAGTATCAACTTTGCTTTGTATCCAAAATTCAACAAGCTTTACAGATTCCACACATCTCTATCCTTTTGTCTCTACCACACCTTCTCCAAAAGAAAAGGTCACTCATATATACCCTCTTACAATAATTCATTAGGTCAGCCAGTTAAGCGTTCCTAACACACAAATAATTAATCAGGTCAGCCAATTAAGGCTTTCCAATGCACAAATAATTATTTGACCCCTTGCTAAGATACACACGGTACCTATATTAAGTAAACATCAAATATAATCCATTACATATACTTTCAGATCTGTAATCCATTCTCATAATTACTTTTACACGCTCCATGTCTGAAGTCGGCCAGGAACTAGGTCTTCTCTAGGATACATGCCACAAATGATGTCACCAGTATCTAAACAACAATTGAACTCAACCCATTATTACAATATATGTCGGCTATCCACCAGTAAGATTGCATCATCTAAAATATCTTTGCCAGAAAGTTATACCTGAAACACAGAGACCTTCTCTATCCAGAATCACAGTTACAGTCCAGAAAACTAGTCTTCACCAAATCAACTGTAACATCCACAATATGAAACATATAGCCAAGTGACCTTAGGAATAAGGTCAACACACATCCTTCTACATAAATCCAACTTTGATCATTCTGAACATCCGTACAATGTTCGTACACTCCTTCCAGTCAAGTAGCTAGTCTGTCTTCTCCACAGAAATATATGTTGACATCAGTGACAAAACATGAATATTAATAGCATGATTAGTAACCAAAAATGATATCATCCAAAAATATCACCCTTTGGCATTGATGGAAACATATGAGAAAATACAGATACATCAATCCAAAAGTACTTTCTCTCAATACAATCTTCTCAATATCCTCAACACAAATCTCCCCAAAATAGTAGGGATTTTCACATAGATTCCTTCCCCCTTTGGCAGCAATGGCAAAGGGTGCCATAACTCATCTATAGTATTCTATAAGATGTAGAATTTTCAAATCTTCATGTCCAATCAGCTAGGTGCAAGATCACCCAAATGTACTCCATAGTATTCTCTTGCGATCACTCCCCCTAAGGAGTAGATCCATAAATCAAGTCCATAGAATGATATAGCTCTGAGATCCACTGGACTAATGCACATTTGCATCATTTTAGTTATCACTGGGAGGGGCCATCACCCCAAGCATGCCTCTGATATATTCAAAAGAATCTTTTGGCAAAGGTTTAGTAAATATATCTGCTATCTGTTCCTTGGTGCTAATATACTCCAGTTTAATCTCTTTATCTGCTACCTTCTCCCTCAAGAAATGATACTTAATAGAAATATGTTTAGTATTTGAATGCATTATAGGATTCTTTGACATATTCACTATGCTGGTGTTATCACAATGGATAATCACTGGTTCTTTGAAAATTATTCCAATGTCCTTCAACATTTGTTTCATCCAAATGACTTGTGTACAGTTTACTACAACAACAACATACTCTGACTCAGTAGTAGATTGAGCAATACAGTTCTGCTTCTTGCTCAACCAAGAAACCATCCTTTTCCCAAGAAAAAATGCACCACCACTTGTACTCTTCTTTTCACCCACATTACCTTCCCAATCAGCATCAGTAAAAGCCTTCAATGTAAAATCATCAGATTTTTTATACCATAATCCATATTCTATTGTCCCCTTCAAATATCTAAAAAATATTTTTACAGCAGCAAAGTGTGTCTCTTTAGGATTTGCTTGATATCTAACCACAATTCCAACTGCATTGGTAATATCTAGTCTAGTGTGTGTTAGATATTGTAGACCTCCAATCATTGATTTGTACTTAGTCTAAAAAACACTTTGAATCTCATCACTATTAGTCAGTTTGTTTCCTGTCACCATAGGTGTTCCTACAGGTTTATAATCTTCCATTCCAAATTTCTTCATTTCCTTAAGATACTTGGTCTGAGATATAAAAATGCCATTCTTACTCTGGTTAATTTGCAAACCAAGAAAAAATTTCATCTCACCAATCATTGACATTTCAAACTCATTCTCCATTTCTTTAGCAAAATTCTTACTCATTTTATCATTGCCTCCAAAAATGATATCATAAAAAAAAATTCTATAATTAAGATTCCATCTTCATCAGTTCTCAAATATAAATTACTGTTTGCATTACCTTTTCTAAAACCAAGACAAAGTAGATATTTGTCCAGTCTTGCATACCATGCCCTTGGTGCTGGTTTCAGTCCATATAGTTCCTTCTTCAGTCTGCAAACCATGTTTTCATCATCTTCTCTAATCTGAATTTTGTTCAATGTGTACACAGCAGTGCCAACTGCTTCTCTCTAGTGAACATGTGACACATTTCCTTCCAACAACATAGTCCTTGCAGCATCTAATATGGTTCTATTTCTTCGCTCTGCTATCCCATTCTATTGTGGAGTTCTAGGGACTGAAGTCTGTCTGTGTATTCCATTTTCTTCACAGTATGTATTAAATAGCTTCGATGTAAACTCTCCTCCTCTGTCTAATCTCAAACACTTCATCTTTAAACCAGGTTCATTCTCAAATTTTGCCTTGAATAACTTGAACTTGTCAAATGCTTCAGATTTCTCTCTCAAATATGTAACCCACATCATTCTATAAAAGTCATCAACAAAAAGTATAAAATACCTTTCACCATAGTATGATCTTGTTCTTGTAGGACCACATAGATCAGTATACACCAGATCCAACTTCCCTTTTGTTGAATAAGCTTTGCTTTTGAAAGTGCTTCTAGTCTGTTTCCCCATAACACATTCTCTACACATAGTTTTAGATGGCTTTACAATTCTAGGTAGATCTCTTACTACTTTTGTCATACTTGCCTTCACAATGTTATCAAAGTTAACATGACAAAATCTTCTGTGCCATAACCAACTATCATCAACCTTCACAATAAAAAAAGAAGCTTCAAATGTGTTCAGTTTAAATACATTACCTCTGGATTTAGTACCAGATGCTATCAATTCTCCTATTTTAGTCTTGATAGAACATTTCCCATTAATGAAGTTCATTTGATAACCCTTGTCCACTAGCTGTCCAACACTCAACAAATTATGCTTAAGTCCATCAACAAGTAATACATTGTTAGTGTTAGTCTTTCCATCCAAAGAAATAGATCCAACTCCAACAATAAGTTTAGGAGCATTGTCACCAAATCTAACAACACCACCATCATGTCTTTTCAAACTCACAAACTTGTTTTTATCTCTAGTCATATGATGTGAACAACCACTATCTATGACCCATTCAAATTTGTTTTCAACGCGGGATACTAAGGCTTTTTCTTCATGCATAGGTTCATCATCCTTAATAGAAATTGATCCAATTTCATCATAGTCATCATCCTCATCATCAGATATACCCTCACTAGCATAATAACATTCCTTGTCATTTGAGTACTTAGACTTGAAAAACTTAAGTTTGTGCTTTGGAATTCTTGTAGGACATCTAGATGCAAAATGACCAATCTTGTTACATGAAAAACATTTCAAAGGTAATTTGCCTTCAAATTTACCTTTACCTCTCTTTTCTCTTCTAGTAATCAGTGCCAAAACTTCATCTAGCTTCTTTTCTTCTTCCTATATTTATTCCCATTCATCAACATAGGCTCCAAGTTCTTCTCCTAGATCACTACTTCTCATGCTTGAATTTCCAGGTAAGATCCTTTTGTTTTTGTGCACGGTTGCCTTGAATGCTAACTCAAATTTAGGTAAAGGATCTCCCAATTTTGTGGCCTCAAATGCAGTTAGCTTGCCAATCAACATCTCTCTCTAGTGAAGTTTGGTGTCAAAGGTATGATCTCCTCTATGACCTGAAATTTAGTTCTATATGTAGGTGTCAAAGATCTGAGTATCTTTGCAATTACTTCTTGCTCACTATAAGTTCCTCCAGAGTTCCTAATGTTAGAGTAATAGTCTATCGGGTTATTAATTAAATCATTATGATCTAATTACTAACTCACCTATTCACTCTAGTTGCTTAAGCTAACCTTAGGTTTTCCCTTTTAGGGTTTCGTGATTCCTTTTATAAGGATTCACCTCTTAGTTTTCATTACAGAGTTTTTGATCATCACATTGTAATCTAGAAACATATCATTAATATATTGTTTTCTTGAGCACATGATGTCTTCTCTGGCTTTTTGGCCTCCATAGCCACTCTTTTTCTCTTCTGTCTTTCTTCTATTCTGTGATAGGTTTGCATGCAGGTGATCTTGGGAGATTAGCTTTCAGCCTAATCTTAACATGGTATTAGAGCTCTCTTGCTGTTCGCTGTTCTTGTTTTGTTGAAGCACACTAGACAGAGGGTTTCAGAGTTTTTCCAGTGTTTTTTGTTGTGTTTCAGGGGCAGGCTTTGATTATGGTCACTTTGGGCTCAAACAGACATTACCATTGAGCTTAGAGGACCCCAAAACCCCATAAATGACATAAATTTCATCCATTTTGGACTACTGGACTCTGAGGCAAAAAATTTTTGGTTTCTAGTGCCGTACGGGCACAGAAACCGAGACAAAAATCAAAAAAATATTTAAAAAAACTTTATTTTTCAAAGGTTTTTTGGTTTTTTTATGCACAGTCGGTTCATTTTGAATCGCACAGCCGTAACACCGCCACCGCTCCTCCATGGCCCGGCCAATGCCCGGCCTGCGCCACCCTGCACCTCCCGGCCGCTTCGCCTCCCCCGCCGCCCCTGCGGCCCGCCTCCCGGCGCCCTTGACCCCGCCGCCTCGGCGCTCTGCCGCTCCACGCCCCTCAGCGGCCTCCACAGTTGGCGCCCTTCACAGTGTCTGTGGCACGCGCCACCCTCCAGCTTCCCTCTACCGCTCTGCCCAGCCCGCCATCGGTGGCGCTCTATTTTCAGTCCCCGCGGGCTTATTTAGCACTAGCGGTGGGTCCTATTACAGACCAGGAGCTCCAACCCGGCCCCTTTTGTTAGCCCACCGGTCATATTGCAGACCAGGGGCTTCGGCCCAGCCCCCGGCGCGTGCCATGTGCCCGGTGGCCCATTTTTTTTTAGCCCTTGGGGCTTATTTTGGCCTTTTTGGAGCATTTTTGAGCCCTTATCGCCTTTTTGGCTCTATCTGGAGCATACGGAGGCCTTTTTTGGACTCTGTTATATTGTCGAAAAGCTCTTTCTGACCTCTTTCTGACCATGGTGATTTGGATTTTTGGGTCTGCTATTTTGACAGCATTTTTTACTGTTGAAGTCTGATGTTTGGTTTTGCCTTCTGGGAGTCATATCTGGCTCATCTGGACTCCGTTTTTGGAAAACCAGATATCGTCGAAAAGATGGTTTAGTAATCTACTCAGTTGTAGGGGTCTTTTTTCCAGATTTTTCTCTAGGTTTTCTCTCCTCCGAGTTTGGCAGTTTATGCACTTTGGTGGATTGCTTGGTTCTACAGGTCCTGGGATCTCTTCTTCTGATATTCTAGCTCACTCTTCTTTCTGACTTCTGAGCTTGTATGCTTCTTCTGATGCATCTTTCTTCTGTAAACACACTGAGATAAAGTTCCTACTTCTGCATTTCTGGGATCTTGTACACCTTGTATGGTTGTTGTACTCGCACTCTGTTATAAAGTGCCATGGGGGGTTATGATGCTTTTGCCATTTTAAGTGCATCCACCTTTGTCAAGTGAGCGTACCTTCCACAACATTAGCCCATGCTGTGTGTCGGTGACACCACCCTTTATCCTGTGTTTGTACTTCTATTGCACTGTTGGTGTTCCTGGTTCTAGTTTCTGCAGATGTTTTTGGCATGCATTTCAGTGTTCCTGTCACCTCTCCCAGTTCAGCATTATGGGGGGGTTCACCTGTTGGTTCTATTTCTTCCTATTTTGATTGATCAGCTCTTCATACATTGCCTTCTCTACCTAGTCATGCACTTCAGTGGGGGTTCCAGCAGTCTCTTCTGACATAGTTTTCAGCTTCATGCTTCGGAGATGCTTCTTGCTCATTCTTGTTCCTTTCTCTTGGAAATTTTTTCCCTAGATTGAAGGCTTAGTTTCCTTCATCTAGTTTGATTTCTTGTCTTGGGTACCTGATCAGGCCTTGTTTCCAGGACCCATCTTTCCTTCTTTCTGCAGTAGTTTCCTAGGTTTTGCTTCTCCCTAAGCTTATCTTAAGGGGGGGTGTTAGAGTAATAGTCTATCAGGTTATTAATTAAATCATTATGATCTAATTACTAACTCACCTATTCACTCTAGTTGCTTAAGCTAACCTTAGGTTTTCCCTTTTAGGGTTTCATGATTCCTTTTATAAGGATTCACCTCTTAGTTTTCATTACAGAGTTTTTGATCATCACATTGTAATCTAGAAACACATCATTAATATATTGTTTTCTTGAGCACATGATGTCTTCTCTGGCTTTTTGGCCTCCATAGCCACTCTTTTTCTTTTCTGTCTTTCTTCTATTCTGTGACAGGTTTGCATGCATGTGATCTTGGGAGATTAGCTTTTAGCCTAATCTTAACACCTAATACCAGTAACCACTTCAGTGATTCTCTGTGCATATGCTTTGATTTTCTCATCTTCTCTCATCTTCAGTGATTCCATCTTTGCCTTCTAGTTCTGTAACTTTGCTTGCTTTGTAAACTTTTCTCCAACATATAGTGCTTCCAGTCTTGTCCAAATTTCATGTGCAGAGTCCAAGTATTTTACTTTAGTAAATTCACCTTATGATAGTGCGTTGATTAAAGATTCCCTTGCAACCATATTACATGAAAATAGATTCTTTTCATCTTCAGTGGCTTTCTCTAATTCATCCTCAGTCGCTACCTTTTCTTTCTTCTTTGTTATCACCCAGTAACAATTCCCAGACATAGCAAATGTGTTCTCATCTTGTTCTGCCAACTGCCAAAGTTTTTAGGATCAAACTTTGGACTATCCTTCTTGTAGTAAGTCATCTTCAGGATCACCTCAAGCTGTTAAAATTTATCTCTGAGGACCAGTAGCTCTGATACCAATTGTTAGGAATAATAGTCCACAAGACAACTGAGAGGGGGGTGAACCATTTGTAGTATAGATTATTAAACTTTAAACTTTATAAACCAAATATGCAAATGTAAATGATAACACAGTAAATGCAAACACCATAACACAATATTTATTGTCGAGGAAACCTTGTTAAAGGTAAAACCCCAGTGGGAATTAACACCCACAAATAATGTACTGAGAGTATAGTATCCCTGTTAAAAGATATTAGCCTTGTTAGGAGCTTGTTACAACATTATAGTACATAGTCCCTGTTACAAGATAGACCCTGTTAGGAGTCAAAGAAAATAGTAGGCTCACTTCCAAGGCACACTTCTTAAAGAAGGTTAAAGCCACCCTCAAGGATTTACAATCTGAATCAAGTGTATAAAGAAAATACACAATCCAGTGAATTATCTAATAGCAATTGTCTTTGCTTGGTCAGTACCAATGAAGTATCAAATTTGATCTATATCCAACAGTCAACAAGCTTCATAGCTTCCACACATCTCTATCCTTTTGTCTCTACCACACCTTATGCAAAAGAAAAGATCACTCATATATACCCTCTTACAATAATTCATTAGGTCGGCCAGTTAAGCTTTCCTAATACACAAATAATTAATTAGGTCAGCCAATTAAGGCTTTCCAATACACAAATAATTATTTGACCCCTTGCTAAGATACACACGGTACCTATATTAAGTAAACATCAACTATAATCCATTAGATATACTTCCAGATCTGCAATCCATGCTCATAATTAATTTTACAGGCTACATGTCTGAAGTCGGCCAGGAACTAGGTCTTCTCCAGAATACACGCCACAATTGACATCACCAGTATCCAAACAACAATCGAACTCAACCCATTATTCCAACATATGTCAGCTATCCAACAGTAAGCTCACATCATCTGAAATATATTTGCTAGAAAGTTAAACATAGAGACCTCTCTATCCAAAATCACAGTTCCAGTCCAGAAAACCAGTCTTCACCAAATCAACTATAACATCCACAATATGAAACATAAAGCCAAGTGAACTTAGGAATAAGGTCAACACACATCCTTCTGCATAAATCCAACTTTGATCATTCTAAAACATCCGTACAGTGTTCGTACACTCCTTCTAATCAGGTAGTCAGCCTGTCTTCTCCATAGAAATATATGTTGACATCAATGACAAAACATGAATATCAACAACATGATCAATAACCAAAACTAATATCATCCAACAATAGTATGGCCATCATAGTTATAGATCACCACTTTTGAAGCTATTCAAACCATTTCTAGCGACATACTAAAAATGTATGCTTGTTAAATTATATATTTGAATGACATACGATGGGGTATATTAGAACCTCCTACCAGTGATCCATGGAGATATAATAGGTTGGAGTTCTTTTTCCAGTGCATGGATCATGTCCCCATGTATGTAACCTTTAACACACTTTTTTGCAAATTTGTGTGCATCTTGCTCTATTGTGGGTGAATAGTATCCAGTTATCATGAGCTTTTCTTCTAGAGTGGGAGCACTAGAGTGAGATCCTCATATACCATCATGTACCTCATTTAAATTTTCTTGTGCTTGTTATTAAAAAGACAATAATTTTTATCCATACAAATATGAGCCAAATTTTATTGAATTTTCAGTGATTCTTTGAAGCCTGCCGAATTTCAAACATTATGGCCGACATTCGACGAATGTTGTGACTTAGGCTAGAACTCAAAGAGAGGATGCCTAGATGTACACCCAATCAAGCAACAATATTTACAAAATAAAATAACATGAGGATACAAACAAGACCACAAGAATGGGGAACCAAATTGCAGCAACACGTCCCCATGAAGCATAACAAAGATAGAAAATAGGATTCAGTCTCAAATGGTTTTCCATATTGTGGTAAAAAACAATATTTCTAAGCACCATCATAAAGAGGAAAAACAAATTTAAATTAGAAAGTGAGCATCTTCTAATTTTTAGTCTTCTGTGATAATATTAATACATTTTTAAACCGCTTTACCAACTTCTCCTCCTAAAGAGGAATGAGTGACATTGCTATGTTTTACTTAGCATATCACTTATAGTAAATAATTATTTCCTTCTTTACATCCAAATTCTTATAACAATCAGTTTTTCTTGCTAATGATATTTGGTGAGATGATCTACAACCACCACGATGACATTTTTTCCTTCAAATCTAGGTGATGAATTCCATAGGTGCCTTCTCCCACCATTAAATTAAAATGGATAAGGGATGAAAAAGACCTGAATTCTTAAGTTCCCCTTTAGTTTGCAAACATACCATGCCTTCTGCTACAAATTTCTGAACATCCCCTTTTAGCTCCTCCAAAATAAAATATTGCTTGATTCTATTATTAGTTTTCAAGAGTCCAAAATGCCCATCTATTGGAGAAGCATGTAAGTTCTGCCAACACCTTAAACTTAAGGATTTAATTCCAATGTAGATATAACCTATCTCTATATAAAAAATCATTTCATTTCTATGCAAATTTGTCTAAGACACTTGAATCCCAATGTGTTTGTCAATGAGAGTTTGAGCATCCTAGTCCTTGTTCACTCTTCTCTTGCCTTATTTGCCCAATTTGCTTCTAATATAGGAATGCCATACAATGATGATTTTCTGGGTCCATCCCTCCTCAATAAAGCATCAACCACAACATTCTCATTTCCTTTCTTATATATGATATCAAATCCATATCTAGCCATCTTTGTGACCCAATTTTTTGTTCGTCAAATAATAACCTATGTTCCAATAAATATTTAAGACTATTGATCTATTATTACCTAAATGTGTCTTCCCATTAGATAAGGTTTCCATTGTTTGACTACATTCAAGATAGTCAACATTTCCTTCTAATAAACTGGCTTCAAAAAATTACTACCTTTTAGCCACTTTCAAATGTTGTTTATTCCTTCTTGCATACATACTACTACTATACCACATCTTGAAGCATCATATTTAATGTTATAAAAAAAAGTTGGGTAGCTAGGACTAGATTTTTGCATGTGGCTTCTTTTAACTGCTCATATACCCTTATAGTTGCATCAATCCATTGTAAGGATTCCTTCTTCAACAAAGTTGTAAGAGGTGATGCTATGATACCATATTATTCTTTACAAATCAATAATGATAACCTACAAGCACTAAGAAACCTTGTAAGTTCTTGATCATCCTAGGAATTTTACATTCTATAATGGCCTTGATCTTGCAGGAAACCATCATGACTCATTTGTGACACAATATGACCAAGGTACTACATTTATGGGCTCCAAACACACACTTTGGTGGCTTATCATAAAGTTGATGCTGCTCAAGAATGTCCAAGACCTGATTTACATGCTATGAGAATTCCTCCCAAGCTTTTTTGTTATATTATATATATTAAGATGTCCTAAAAAAATACCAAAACAAATCTTCAAATAAATGGCCTACAAATACTCATCAAAATTTGAAATGTGAAGGTACATTTATGAGACCAAAAGGCATTACCAAAATATCATATTGGCCCTCGTGGGTTTGAAAAGTTATCTTGTGTACATTCTCATTTCTAATTTTGATTTGATGATAACAAGAATGAAGATGAATTTTCATAAAATAAATGACACCATTAAGCTTATCTAACAAATCATGAATTATTTGAATAAAAAACCTATTTTTATGGTATACTTGTTGAACTCTCTATAATTAGGACACATCCTCTAAGTGTTGTGCAAAAAAAAACATTTGTACCATATATACATGAATATTTAGAGAGAGATCCACCAATAATGGTACCAACAAACATGATTTGAAAAATTCTATATCTGGTACCATTCATAGATGACAAATTTATCCAAAACATAATTACTTAACCCTTGTGTTGATAAGAACTATAGTTTTAATCATTGATGAGATGAGGTACGAGAGATAGAGATCTATGTGGTAGATATCTTCCACTTCCAAATGAAAATCATCATGATATTGAAATCTCTAATTAATACAACGAGAACAAGAACACATGTTTGGAAAAATAGATATGGGTGAATGACAACCATATTGTCTTTGATAAGAATTCAATCAAAATTCTTGGCCTAATTCAAATCAGTGGACTCCTCAATATCCAATGAGAACTCTAAACATGCCATGGGGAGAACCATAGGAACCTCTTGAATGAATGAATCCATAATAGAATCAATCACAGTGGCATAAAAATTATCCATAGTGGTAGCAAAACCAACCCCAGTTGCAAAAAAAATAGAATTAGTTTCAACCTTGGTAGAATCACGGTGCAAAAATACCTTGGAGGAAATCCCCACCTCTTCTTACTCAACCAAATCAATCTAATGAATAGATAAATCAGCCACAAATCCCATCACAACCTATTCCAAACCCAAAGAATAATCTAACTCAGTAGACCTTCAATGGTGATGCCAACCTTGTTGGCTTAAATGCTATTAAAATCAATAGACCATCAAATATATATATATATTTTTAATAAAATGTATTTTTTTGCTATTTTGACATAAAGAAAAACAACTTTTCCACAATAGTGTTGTACAATTGACCAAATAAATGTCAATTTTCATCTCAAATTTGATGCTAATAACAACCATTTTTTATGAACGAGCTATACGGGCGACGACATGATCTTCCTTTGATCATCTATATTTTGATGGCCATTTGGTCACATGTTGTAAAGTGTTGGTCATTTGATCCATGATCATTGTAGACCACGCGCCTGCCTTTTTTTGAGGCATGATTGGTCGAATATACGACAAAAATTTAGGGCATAAAATTTGAGACAAAAAAATTCAACGTCCATGTTGTCATCTGTTTAACGATATGGTGTCGAAAAAGAGATGAATGCTCATCAAAATTTGGGTTAAAATTTACTAGTGTTAATTGAACAAAATTTAAATTAGGTTGCACTAAACATTGTCACAATGGAAAATAATGAGAAGTGGAACACAACATGCCTTAACTGGGACCAAAATAATAATCATACACATTACATTCCATCTTACATACACTAAGGAAATTAATTAAAGTGTGAACACCTAAGGTCGGCCAAACCTAGAGTATGAATACCATCAAACTTTGAAGCCACCCCTCTGAAACTTAAAATCCCATTCTGTCTAACTGAATGAAGCTAAGGACATAAAAATATTAGTTCAAAAACCACAACATTAGAAAGCATCATGCAGAGAAATGTCAAGCATGCATATCATGCAAAAAATATTTCCAATCACTATCATACTCTATGAACACCAATTTTACTAAACTAAGACCCAAAGAAAAAAAACTTGAATCTAACATCATTAAACATTACTCAATAATGTACCAAAACTATATTAGTATATTTTCAAAATAGAAGAAACACATAGCATATTTCTTAGCACTACTACACAAGAAACTTAACTACAACTGCAACAATACCCCCTTTGTCATTCATGGAAACAGATTAATGACAAAAAAAAAAAAATAACAACAAAAACAACAACTCTCTTATGAAAAAACTCCCCCCCCTTTGACATCAATCACAAAGGAAAAATTTATAAACCTCTTACTCATTATACTTATCTCCCCCTAAGACATACATATCAGCTCACATTTATACTTATCCCCCCCTAAGAGAAAGTCACCATCATTGGTCCATATTTAAGATTATACATGAAGTTCACTAGAGTAATACACCTCCATATGCATCTAGTTTATAAAAAGATGGACAATAATCTCCAGTCTCTTTTGGGGATAATCAAAAGTATCCTTAGAAAGTGTCTTTGTAAAGATATCAACAATCTGTTCTTTTGTAGGTACATACTCAAGCTTTACCTCATTCTCCAAAACTTGTTCTCTCAAGAAGAGATACCAAATTGAAATGTGGTTTGTCCCTGAATGTAGCATTGGATTCTTTGAAATTTTTATTGCACTAGTATTGTGATGAAAAATAACTGATTGAATGTTTGAAGATGTTAAGTTGATCACTGAAATGCAGAAAGATAACACAAGACATTAAATTAGTTAATGGATTGTATTGTCATTGACATCAACTTGATATAATCTAATTAGTTATATACAAAGTGTCAAAGACTTCAAAGAACCATAAAGATAAAGGTTATGCTATCATTAATGCATAAAAAATCATTTTTCACTAAGTGACAACAAACACCGACGGGTAGTGCACCTCGATGGATAGAGAACCCCGAGAGTAAAGTCATAGTGATGCCTGAGCAAGAAACCCAACAAACATTATTGACAAGAAGAATCACAAGCATTACCAACGGTCAAAATTATAGTGTTGCCCAACGGACAGACAACCCCGATGGATAGACAACCCTGACAGAGATACCTGAGGAGAACTGAACTATTGACCGAAGCTAACAGAAGTTAAAACACTGAAAGGAACTAAAGTTCAGAAATGAAAAAAGACTTAGATGGCAAGAGCTAAAGAAGGAGATAACTGGTTGTTAATATTGTTTTCATTGACAAGTTAAAGCCAGAGATAAGTAAGAGCTTTAAAGATGTTTTATTCCAGTTGTCAAAGAGAAATATACGAGATAAAACTGAAGTATTGTTTTAAAGAAAGATTGGCTAGAATTGCGGATCACGCCAAGAACAAGAAATTCAAGAACTTAGAAATGGTGATATCATGTCTATAAAGAGATAATATAATTCATTATGAATTAGGGGATTGAATAGAAGAAGAGGATGTTGAAGAGAAACTAATGAAGAACAACTTCATGCAGTCCTGATCAATCAAGCTGAAGAACATAGCTATATTTCTGCGGACACCAAGAAATAGAGAAGCACAACATCACCGAGTAGAAACAAGTGGAGAAAAGGTATTGAAAAGATACATTGATCAGAAAGGTATAATGAGCTTACAATTTCTCTATTGCAAGTACACCTTTACATTTTCATGTAGCTTGCATTGTTAGACTTCATGTTAGTTTGCATTTTTTTAGGCTGCATTATGAGATTGAGAGGGTTTTTCCTTCATCTTTCTTGTGGACTTTTGACAATCTATTGGGCCATTATTAGCGAACATCAGAAAATCACACAAAGGTATAATGAGGATTGTTAGAAAGGTATAATGATCTTACAATAGATTGTAAATTTGTAAGTCCACAAGAAGATGAAGGAAAAACCCTCTCAAAAGAGTTTAAGTCCACAAGATTTTCATCATTGGGACATTATTAGTGAACATCAAAAAATCACACAATCATCACTAGTCACAAGCACAAATATGAAGATATGAATGTGATTGATATCAGATTGGAATGTGGAAAGATTCTAACAAAAGCATCAAAGACATAAAGGTCAAGATGACTTTGATGTTAGCTTACCCAATTTAATGTAGCAAAACCACGCTCGCATCAAGGCATAGATGTCAGGATGACTATAAGAACGGTTGTGCAAAAATAGTCAAGGATGATGCCTCAAATCTCCTAAGTGTTTCAAGGGGACAACAAGAGACACTCTAGAGTTTCAAGACCACACCCACAAGCAGAAAGCAAGTAAAAACATGCCACATGCCCCAAGTCCTCTAGTTATGCATCCTGGAGAGACTTATTAGACAAGGACACTCAACAAAAATCAATAACAGTCAACACACAAAGAAAATATCATGACATAGCTCAAGCATTAAGTGTTGTGTTTAAAAATTTAAGCGTGTTAAATGATACTGAGTTCCGAGGATAAGGATCGAATGCTTGCAAGCAGGTAAGATCACATGACAAAACTGGGTAAGACCAAACTGATAAGTGTTGAAAAACACTCGATGTCAAGGATTGTGTTGATAAAAATAGTGGGGGTGGTATTGAAAAACACCATTTGGGAGGTGTCCTAAAGACTAACACATCCAAGATACCAAAGCTAACACAGGTATGCCCCCTAGAGAAAGACAAAGACCAATTCCAGACCGAGGCAACAAGGACAAGGCATGATGGAGAAAGGCCAAGTGTCGAGGAAATGTGCTAAGAATAGGGTTGCAAAGGCCTCAAGTAGTGCCTGTTTCTAGGTTTTCACCACTTGGATTTTATTACAATTTTTTGCTACCAAGACGCCTATTTCCAGGTTTTCACCAAGGCACTTTTTCTATTTTTTTTGAATTTTTGAATTTTTTGATTTTTTTTAAATTTATTTTGGAATATATAATTTTTTTTGGAAATACATCAAAGCGCCTATTGATAGGTTTTCACTAAGATGATCATTTTTTCAGGACATTTTCTGATTTTTAGAATTTTTAGACAATATATCATTTTTTTAAAATTTTTTCAGGATCAATAAGTATGTACAAAGGGTGCCCCCAGACAGAATGGGCATCATGGATAGAAATTATTCAAGTGCAAGACATTGATAGGACCAGGGAGCTTCTCTCCCTCTACTGTAGACAGTAAATAAGTGCCTGACCCAAATGATGCTATAATGATGTAAGGTCCAAGCCAATTAGGTTCAAATTTACCCTGTTGATCTCTATGCTGTTGATTCTTAGGATTTTCACGTAGGACAAGATCTCCCACTTGGAATTCTCTAGGGTGAACCTTTTTGTTGAAGGCTTTGGACATGCACTTTTGATAAACCCTCATATGGTCAAATGACTCTTGACATTTCTCATCTAGAAGTTCTAACTCTTGAAGTCTCATGGTGCGGTAGGCTTAATCTATAACTAGACCTTTGAGGGAAACTCTAAGTGAAGGAATATCAACCTCCAAAGGTAACACTGCTTCAGTGCCATATGCAAGGGAAAAAGGAGTAGCTCAAGTAGGAGTACGAATACTCGTTCTATAGGCCCACAAAGCTAAATTTATCTATAAGTGCCAATCTCTACCATTCTTACTGACTGTTCTATGTAGGATTTTAAGAATGGTTTTGTTTGATGCCTCTGTTTGACCATTTCCTTGTGGGAAGTAAATGGAGGACCAATGTTGTTTAATCTTGAATTTCTTGCAGAGTTGTTTAAGGTCTTTATTTTTTAATTGGCCTCCATTGTCAGTGATAATCTTAGAAGGCACTCCATATCGACAAATGATATGATTCAGAATGAATAGAGAAACTATCTTGCCTGAGGCAACAAAAAGTGGGACAACTTCTACCCATTTAGTGAAGTAATCAGTAGTAGTGATAATAAATTTGTGTCCACCTGATGAGTTGGCATGAATCTTCCCAACAAGATCAAAGGCCCAATGCTAAAATGGCCAATGAGATATAGAAGGAATGAGCTCCCTTCCTGGAGCATGTATCAGGTTACCATGTTTTTGACACTTTTCACATGACTTTGCAAAAGCTACTGCATCCATCTGCATCATAGGCCAATAGTACCCCACCCTAAGCAACCTTTAGGCCTTGGAAAGACCATTGGAATGTCCCCCATAGATGCCCTCATGGATGTCAACTAACGCTTGGTCAGATTCTTCCTTTTCTAAGAATCTAAGAAGTGTTCCATCTAGACCCCTCCTATACAAATCACCAGAGATAAGGAAATGGCGAGAGGCATTTTGAGTAAGGTTTCTGCATTTAGATTGGTTAAAGGTTTTAGGAATAATACAATCACAAAGGTATGAGTAAATGGCACCATAACGGGATGAATCACAACCAATAAGGGTACAAATGACATGACTTTCTTGGGAGTTATAGATAGGGTGATGTAGATCTTCCACTAGGAATTCAAATATGGATTCGTGTTGCTCTAACTGAAGGAGTGAAGCAAGTGTAGCCATAACATCAGTTTATTTGTTTTCTACTCTAGGGATTTGTTGAAACATGACAAAGGTGAAGTATCATTTCAAGGAATAAACCATTTTCTTGTAAGGTACCAGTTTCTCATTTTTTGTTTGATATTTATCATTAAATTAGTTGATTATTAGCTGTGAATCCCTATAGATGTGTAACTCTGTGATTCTCCATTCTATGGCCATCTTAAGTCCATTTGTTAAAGCTTCATAATCAACAATATTGTTTGTACATGGGAACAATAACTTGTAAGAATTATGAATCATGTACCCATGAGGAGAAACAAACAACACACCAGCTCCTGAACCATTTTGCATAAAGGATCAATCAAAGAACATCTTTAATGTTTTTTCAGTCATATACATGAGGTGCTCATCTGGGAAGTCAACTTGAATAGCTGCAGTATCTTGCAATGGGAAATCAACCAATTGATCTGCTATAGCTTGTCCTTTGATTGCTTTATACTCAATGTACTCTATGTCAAATTCTGAAAGTATCATCATCCATTTAGCAAGTCTACATGTGAGGGAAACCTTACCTAGAAAATACTTGAGTGGATTTATTTTTTCTATGAGGTGTATAGTGTGCACAAGCATGTAATGTCACAATTTTTGGGAAGCAAACACAACTGCAAGGCAATCTTTCTCAATGCTGGTGTAATTAACCTCATATGAAACAAGAGTGCGACTAATATAGTATATTGCTATTTCTTTCCCATGTTCATCAAGTTGAGCTAGTAATGCCCCCAAGGAAGATTTTTTCATTGAAATGTATAGAATAAGTGGTTTCCCTGGGATAGGAGGCATTAAAATAGGAGGATTTTCCAAGTATTTCTTGATTTGATCTATGCTCTTTTGACAATCCTCATTCCAAACACATTTGACCCCCTTGTGTAAGTTCTTGTTGAAGGGTTGAGCTCTATCTGCCAATTGTGAAATGAATCTCCTTATAGATTGAAGACGTCCTTGAAGACTCCTCATTTGAATAATGTTTCTAGGAGGTGGCATACCTATGATTGCTTGGACCTTTTACCTCTATTCCTCTTGCTGAAATAATGAATCCAAGTAGTTTACTAGAAGTAACTCCAAATGCACACTTTTTAGGATTTAATCTTAGTTGAAATTGTTCCATGCGATCTAGAATGAATTCTAAATCATCTAAGTGTGTGTCTCTTTTCTTATAATTTTCTAAGGTGTCATCCACATAATCTTCCATGTTTTTATGCATCATTTCATGAAAAATGGTTGTCATAGCTCATTGATAGGTGGCTCCTGCATTTTTTAATCCAAAAGGCATAACGTTACAACAATAGGTACCCTATGCACAAGTGAATGCAGTATTTTCTTCATCTCCAGGAGCTATCTTAATCTGATTGTATCTGGAAAAACCATCCATCAAGGAATATATCTCATAACCCACAGTCATATCCACTATCATGTTTATATTGGGAAGTGGAAAGTCATCCTTTGGGCATGCTCTATTGACATCTCTAAAATCTGTGCAAACTCGAATGGATTTGTCATGTTTAAAAATTGGTACAATGTTTGATATCCATTCAACATAGGCAATAGCTCTTATGAATCCTGCACCAAGGAGTTTCTCTAATTCTACTTTGACTAAGAGAGCTATGTGAGGATGCATCTTTCTCAATTTTTGTTTAACCAGTTTGACACTCGGAGCTATGGACAAGTGATACATGATAAGATTAATGTCCAACCCTGGCATATCTAAAGAAGTCCATGCAAAGTTGATCTTCTTTTTCTGTAAGAACTTAGTGTAAGCCTCTTTTTATTGTGGTGACAAGGACTTAGCCAAGTGTACTATTTGTGGAGCCTCATCTGTACCCAAATTGAATACTTGTGTTGGTTCAGTAAGCACTGAAGATCTATCTTGAAAGTAGCTAGGGAGAAGATCAAGTACCTCATCCTTAGGTGCCTTAGAGAGGTTTTCACCTTTGGATATGTCATTTATTTTTACTATTTTTGGTTCTGACACTGCCACACAGTGGTTTTCGCCATTAGAACTCCTATTCTTTTGATTTTATTTTCTTTTTATTTTGTGACTAAGATACTTGATGTATGGCTCTATCATGCTGGTAGCCGGTTCACTAGTGGAAGAGACTAAAAGTTCAATGACATTTAGGTAACAGGCTATCTCATAATCATTTTGAAATGTTAAGAGCTTAGGTTCTTGATAGCGTTGGGAACAATCAATCAGGTCAGGATGAACAAGAGGCAAGTTAATGACTGGTTCAAGGTTATAAATGTGAATGATATTATCGTTGGTGACCGAAGAGTTAGAGTCTGTCAAGTATCCTTCTAAGCTACCAAAATTGGGGTTCATCTTAACAAGTGAAGACTTTCCCACTAAGACAACATGTGGGTTCAAATCCTCTAATCCTACACGTGACTCATCGACTACCTCAGGTTGAGAACTATAAGTGTGGATGACATCAACATCCATGTCAACTATGGAAGGCTTTGAGAAGGAGTCCCATTCATACTCATATAAACTTGTGTCTGGACTTCAACTAGGGTGTTTACACCATGAAGGTTTGGGACATCGTGATGTGGAGGGTCTAGTTTCATCAAGAGTAGCACCTTCTCTTTCCATTAAAAGATCAAGATTATTTTGTTGAAATGCTCTGAAAGGATCTTCTACATTTGATTCATCTTGTTCTAAAGTCGCAACCGAAGCATGAGTGACTGGAATATCTGAATCTCCCCAGAGGAGATTAGTGGAAGGAACCCAATTGTCACACATGTCTTTCTGATTCATCAAAATAGATACGTATTCTAGTTGATCTTCACTATCTAATTTATCAAGGATAGGAGTAGTGTGCTTATTTTGATTCACAAATCCTAGGCCAACTGTCTTTTTAGATGTGCATCCAAAAAGAGCATGATCAAGAGGTTCGACTCTAGCATCCAATCTACGATTAAGAAGGCCATGTCCGGGATAGCCCATCTTTTTGAAAAAAGTATACCCCTGTCCATAAGCCTTAGGAGAGGGAGAGAAGTTATCATTGTGCATTTATTTCTCTTCTCTATAGATCTAGTATCTAACAAATGTCTCTTCTTTCTCATCTTGAATAGGCACCAAGGACTCTACAAATGTGCCAAATTAAGTCATAGCTAAGGAGGAAGGTCTCTTTTCTTCTGAAGGCTTTCCATAAGACCGAGGTGAAACTGGTAATATTGTGAGGGAGTTGAGTTGATACCCCCCCATGCTGAGATCTACTAACTTGAGCTTGTCTTTACATTCAGCTAAGGTTTCATTGAAGTCTTCTGCTTCTCTATTGAGGGGAACATGAGCTCCTGCTGAAATTGAGTTAACAGATAAAGTATTATCCCCAGGTATACAAATCTCTATTCCATTGTAAGGGAACTTAACACATTGATGATAGGTAGATGACACCGCTTGCATATTGAATCCATGACCTGCCGAGCAAGATATTATACGCAAGGGGGCCGACATCAACTGTTTGAAATAAAATATATTTTTCAATAGGGCCAATCCTAACAAGAAGGATGAACAACCCCTTGGAACTTCTTTCCGCCTCATCATAGGCTTTGATGGTGATCTTTTTCCTGGTATCTATGAATTCTTCAGAATAACCCAACTCTTTCAAAATACTAAATGAACAAATATTAAGCCCAACACCCCCATCTATCAACACGCACCTAACATGGGTTTTGTGGATCATGAACTCAATATGAAGAGCGAGATTGTGTGGGTGGCTCAAAGCCTTATCATCATCCTCTGAAAACATAAGGTAATGAGGGCTAGCAATGTGGTTAACCATGTTCTAGAATTGATCAACGTCTAAGTTGTTGGGGACATTTATTATGCACAAAGCATCCTCAAGGACTTGCTTGTGTCTAGGGGACAACTCTAAGAGCTCAAGATCAAAATCTAAGCTGGGGTTCTTTGCAACTAATCAACAAGATTATAGCTTGACTTAGGATTGACTGCTAGTTTTGAGGTGACATTCTTGGATGCCACTTACTTAGGTTTACTTGATTGACTTGAATTGGGTCCTCTAATGAAAACTGGACCTTGATTTTGTGTGATAGCATTGAGGGCTTGCGATGACCCTCTAGAGTTAGGAACCCTTAGCACCACGACGGGTTCTTCATCAAAAATAGGAGAGTCCACATATAGATCATAACCATAGGGATGTTTACCCCTCATCATGTTGACATTTTCTTCTACAACTTCAAGCATGTTGATAGTTTTCTCTACATTTGTGTAAGTGTAATTGATCTCATCCTTGCCATTCTTAGCTTTAGAGGTTTCCTCTTCTCATACTTGGGCAACATTTCTTTGAATGCCTTATGATCAGCATTGGTGTTTAGTCCATCTATCTTAAGTTTTCCATTCTCAACGAGATCTTGGATAATATGTTTGAGTTTCCAACACTTTTCAATGTCATGTCCAATGCCATTGTGAAACTTGAAAAAGGCTTTCTCATCCCACCAATGTGGCTTAACATTAGATATATAATGTTTCACAGGATCTTGAGGATGTGCAAGGTTGTTGGCAATGAGTGTTTTCAACACATCCTCATATGAATCACCAAGTTTTGAGAATTGACCTCTTTCTTTCTTAGGCCTATCTTGGTATCTTGGCCTTTTCTCTTGTTGATTAGATATATTAAGTTTCATGGCTTGAACAACACTAGACAAGTGGAGCATAGTTTGATCTTTGGGTTGGGAGGAGTCCACAAATCCATCATTGACCACTTGCTTGTTCCTATTCCAATGTGATTTCTTTCCTTTATCCTTGTTAGAGTTGTTGTTATTTTGACCATTGTTGTTGTTGTTGTTGTTTCCATGTTTGGTAAAAATTACTTATTCTTTCAAAACATCCTCAATCCTACATGCGGTTTTAATGATGGTGTGAAAGGAATAAAAAACCATCTTCCTAAATTCATACCGCATTTCAGGAACCAAGTTGCTAACAAGGATGTCAATCTTTTCATTTTTAGGAATGGTTCTAGAGTAGCCAGAGAATTGTCATCTCCACCTTTGCAAGAAAGTGACAAAGGATTCCCCTTGATTTTTCTTTAAGTTGCATACATCCAACATGGTAACAGATCTTGAAAGGTTGTATGCAAAGTGTTGAACAAATACGTGGACAAGCTCTTTGAAAGTCTTAACCGGGGGAGTTATGTTGGTGAACCATTCCATCACTTGACCCTTAAGACTCCTTGGGAAAAATCTATCTTGATGGAACTCAAAACTTGTAGTATAAAATTGGCGCACGTGATCATGTGGATCTCCATTCCCATCATACTTGTCATATTGAGGGATCTCAACCTTTCTAGGGAAGTCTTTCATGTTAACACTTTTGTCAAAAGGATTAGGATAAATTGAATCAAGTGAGAATGAATTTTTGTCTGCTAACATCTTTTCCATCATATTCTTAAGTTTTTTGATCTCCTCTTCTTGAGAGGACCTTGTTTCTTAATCTTCTTGTCCACATCAAAGTTGTAGGGGACTCTAGCACCCTTGTTGATTAAACTCTCTAGGTTTTTGTCTTTGTTTTGCTCTAAATATTTCTCCACATACTACTAGAAGAGGGGTTCTTGTTACATTTTCATGAAGTCTTGGGAGTTGAGGTCAAAACTCGAGCTACTACCCCCATATTGTGAACAATGATGAGCACATTGTGAAGGTTGTTTTGAGTTCTTAGGAGGTGTTCATCTCCTATAATGATCATGTATTGAATCCCTTCTTCCTCTAGGGCTAGGAGATCATGATGGTGTCCTTGAACCTCTTCTACTTCATGGAGTCTCAGGAGGAGTCGATGGAGGAGAGTTATTTCCACCACTAACACGCATGTTATTAAATTGGTCATTAAGTCACTGAGCCAAGAGTCTATCTTGCTCCTCTTGGAGGGATTTCTTTTCTATTTCCAACAAGGTTTGTCTCTCCAAATCTAGGAGTATGAATTGCTCTTCCTTTTCATCTTGTTCTTTTAGGAAGGCTTTCTTTTCATGTTGAATTATCTTAAGTCTTTCCCTCATGTATCTTGAAGATGTTTTGAGCAGTGAACTTGGTCTTGAATGTCTAAACAAATTATTGGTATATGCTGCATTTACACATGTGTCATACAGTTCATCATCTTGGTTTTCATGTTGTGATTGCTCATCTTGATAGGCTTTCCTCTTACCTCTCTTAGCCCTTTGGTGTGCATCTAGATATCTAGTTGAGATAAGGGGCGAAGCTGGTCGACTGTCATGAGAGGAACTGCCAAACAAAATGGTATCTCTATGTTTTCCAAATATGTCATCAAGGCATTTATCCATGTCTTCCCCTCTCACCGAGTCATTGTGTAACTCATATCCATATTTGAGTGAGAAGATACTAAGGGTGTACCCAACTCACTAAGGTGACTCTTGGAATCAAACCAAACTTCTTAGTTTTTCCTGGGTGATTGATCAAATACAAGTTATTTTCCCTTACATTTTTGGTGAGGTTGGACTAAGGGTAATTGGTTAAAGACTACTTGAGGTCACTTTCCTTGATCTACTTGATATCTTGTTGTAAATAGCATGAAATAAAAGGTACTAGGTGATAGGATGACCCTAAGAAATGTTGGTACCAAACCATGATAGTAAAGGCATTAACTTGTCCAAAAGAGAGGTGATAAGATAGAATTTTGCAAGAAGCATAAACCAACACTGCCATAGGCCCACTCAATGGGTGAATATCCTAACACATATGGATCAGGAGGATGATTTACCCAAGTTATATTGATTGAAATTAAATTTGTATGAAAGTGAATGGACAAGAGATTACCAAAACTTTCCAAGTGTGTTATCAAAGAATCTAAAGGTTTATCTTCTCAACAAGGACAATTTCTAGCTCACCAAATCCAAGAAAGGTCACTTATGAAATCAAAGATTACTAGTTCAAGAGGTCAAAATGCAAGAATTTAAAGTGTAAACTGTAGACGTCCAAAATCGTCCCTAAATTAATTTAATTAATATTCTTATAACACTATAATTAATTTTAATTAATTATATCTGTTATATTCTTCTATCTATTTAATTAAATTTATTTAGTTAAATATGATTCACTTCTTTTAGTATTTGAATTTAATTTAAATACTACTCTTCTT
>MU227060.1:376793-395988 GCA_018584345.1 Thuja plicata
ATAATTCTTAGGATTACAATCTAAAAGACACTTCAAACACATAAGAAAATGACAACAATGCTTCTGGATTTTTGATCATCCCAAAAGGGTGAGAGCATAGTTTCCTAACATCATTGCCATTCCTAAAATACTAAAATAGAAGTTCATTTTATAAGTCTTGCATGTGGGTTCCTATTGTAATAAAACAAAACAAAATGTAAGCACAAAGTTTAGTATTCTATCTATCAAGGCAACCTGCAAGATGATTCGTTAGTAGTCTTTATTTGAGTCTTCTTTTCAACGTCCTGCAAACCACATGTTAAGTTGTTTCAAAAAGGAAAATTAGAAAAACACAACAAACAACAAACAAAAAACATTAGTGGTTAGAAAACAACATGATAAATCTAGAAATTTTGAACTCTCTACTGTCAAAGTTCATGCAAAGATTCTCTATGGGCCGCACGAAGATTTCCTGTGGGCCGCGCGAAGAAATTCTAGAAGATTCTCTGCAGGCCGCGTGAAGATTCTATTCAGGCCGCGCGAAGAAATGCCAAAAGACTGCAAGGAACTAGAAAGTTTGCACGAGCCTGTAGATAGCTAATAGAAAAACAACAAATAAAAGTTCCCTCTGATGCCAAAGTCCACGTGAGGATATACCAGCAGCTGTGCAATGAAATACCCCAAATCGCGTGAAGTATTGCAAAACTTCGCGTGGGTGAGTGAGAAATTTCTCGTAAAACTGCACTATAGAACCGTACAGAAAAAAAAATAGATTAATCAAAATAAATACGAAATGAGGCCAAAATTAATTTTCTGCCCCACGGTGGGTGCCAAAAATGTGTGCTGAAAAGTTGACACATTTCTTGAGTCATTGTATTCAAGATTTCTCAAGAATGAGGTCTCAAATGGTGACTCATAGCTCCCTATTCATGCAGTGCAAGGGTTTGTAATGAAGGCCCCCAGTTTAGACCTAGTTATACCCATACAAGTACACCATGAAATGAGAGATTCAAAGAGGAAGAGAAAGAATGCTAGTCTCCATGATCATCAAATATGCATTGCATATGAAAATGAAAACTATTCTATATGATAACACTGCATGGAAGTAAGTTAATCTATGAAAGGAAAATATGCAAGGTTAATCTATGAAAGAAAATGTGTAAGATTAATCTATGAAAGGAAATGTGACTCTAAACTAATATGAATCTAATCTAAATGGATTTTCATGGATGCATGAGAGAAGAAGACAAGAAGAAGAGAAGTTGCATGGTTCAAATTCAAATAATCAAACTCTCCTCCAAAATTGCTCTCCAAACGTGCAGCATAACAATAACATAAACACTCTTTTTTTGATAAAATGAGAAGGAGAGGGCTCCTTATAGAGGAAAGCGAGGAGAGGAAAGCATCCTAAAGAGCAATGTGGGATAAATATCTAAAAGGAAAGTAAGAGGGAAAAGCCCACCACTTAGGAATATGTGTGAAGAAAAAAGAGTTTTTATTTATTTTTATTTGATTTATTTCTTTTTTCATCATAAAGAGGGATTTAAGTGGGGATTTTATTTATTTAATTAAAAGAGGGATGTTCTTTTAATTAAATAAGATTATTTTGTTTAATTAAAAGATAGATTTTAATTAAATAAGATAATATTATTTAATTAAAAGAGAGATTTTAATTAAATAAGATTATTTTATTTAATAAAAAAGGATGTTTTCTTTTAATTAAATAAGATTATTGATGAAATGATCAAAACTTAAGAAATATTAAAATAATTGAATTAATTACGATTTGATCAAGGAAATTGGTTTGAATTGAAAATGCTACAAGGCATTGATTCAGAAATTTGATAAATTGATTCTGCCATTTGATAATTTGAAGAATGGGGGCCCATAGTCTAGGCAGCCATTTTAGGGTGCATACAACACCTAACAGTATGTTTGTAACCTTTAACAGGGTTGGCTCTTCACTGATCTCACTTTGGAAGAGTGAAAATTTTGGGTTACCGATCCCAAGTGGTTTTTCTCTTAACATGGTTTCCACGTTAAAAATCTACGTGTCAATGTGTTTATGAGTCATTACTTTAGTGTTTTAAATTACACATAACTAATCTAGATTGATCGGTATACACTAAGCAATTTACTGTATTTTGGTAAATGAAATACTGCTAATCGGTAAATAGTATGAATAAGGTTTAACAGTGAACTCTAAGCAGTAGTTATTTGTTAAGATTATTTTAAGGCATACATCTTGTAGGACTGAAGATAACTAGAGGCTTAATCTTATGGTACTAAGTTTTTGGGTTCATTTATTGGAGTATTTTTGAGGCCACTGATTCACCCCCCTCTCAGTTATTCTAACAATTGGTATCAGAGCTTGTGTGCTTAGAAAGGGAGTTTAACAGCTCAAGTAAAAGATCACAAGATGAGCAAACGAGATGTGCCTAAGTTGAACAAAGACAACTTTGCATCATGGAAAAGTAGAATAAGACTCCACCTATCAGGTATTGGAAATGACGTTGTTCAATAATTAGATATTGAATATGTGTTTCCTATAGGACCACACACACTTGAGTAATTGAGAGAAAAACATGAGCATAATTGCATGATGATAGAGATTTCTTCCTCACTCTTTGATGCTGAGTTTGAAGATGTCAAAACCTGCACCTCTGCAAAGAAAATGTGGGATAAATTGAAGCTGGTACATGGAGGAGATGCTAATATACTAAGAGCTAAGGCATAAATCCTAAGAGGGAGGTTTGATGACCTAAGGATGAAAGAAGGATAAAATATCACTCAGTATAATTGTAGAATGAAAGAGGTAGTCAATGTTATCCGAGGAGTTGGAGGTGTACGCGAAGAAGAGATAGTGGTAAGTAAAATCCTAAGAACCTTACTGCTTGTATATGCTATTAGAGTATCTACTATATAAGAAATGAGAGCAGTTGCAAACAATAATGTTACTCTAGATAGTCTTATTGGTAGACTAATTTTATTTGAGATGAATAACTTTGATAATAGTGTCTTACCATCTATAGAGTATGCATTCAAATATTCTTTTAAAATAAGTAAGTCAAGTCATAAACACACTATGAGGAATGATAGTGAAATTAATAGTGATGACCAAGGACTTGATGAGATTGAAGCACTAATGGAAAGGATATTGTAGAGAGGCAAAGGTAGATACAAAGGTAAATTACCACTTTCATGTTTTAATTGTAAAGAGGTTGGACACTTTGCTGCAATATGTCCCAACAGAAGAAAATATGATAGAAGTAATGACAGAAAATTTGAAAATAAGTTTGATAGAGGTGATGATAGAGAATAACACAGGTCACCGAGTAGCATTTGAGAATAACACAACAAAGATCTTCAATGAATCAGGAAGATTGATCAGAACTGGTGAACAGACAAAAGGTAACCTTTTCTATCTTGATGACATTAACACCACTTGTTTGATGGATAGAAAGGAAGACATATGGTTGTGGAATAAGAGATTATGTCATGTGAATTTTGACAACATGATAAAGATAAGAAATAAAAGAAGAGTAAGAGGCTTACCAAGCATGTCAAAGCCCGAGCATATCATGTGTAAGAATTGTCAAAAAGGTAAGATGACAAAGTCTAGTTTCAAGAGTAAAGCCCATACATCTAATACCATTCTAGAATTAGTCCATGCTAATCTATGTGGACCTATGAGAACAAAGAGTTACTATGGAGATAGATATTTTATTATCTTTGTAGATGATTATTCTAGAATGATGACATTTATGTTCTTAAAAGAAAAATCAGAAGCATTCAAGATGTTTAAATGGTATAAAGCTATGGTATAAAAACAAAGTGGTAAGGAATTGAAATTCTTAAAGTTAGATAGAGGAGGGGAATTCATTTATGATGAATTCACTAACTATTCCAATGAGCATAGAATTAATAGACACGTTTCTACACCAAGAACACCACAACAAAATGGGATTGCTGAAGGAGAAACATATCCATTGTTGATTGTGCAAGAACACTGATGATAGAGAAAAGCATCACTCAAACATTCTGGAGGGAAGCTATCACTACTTCTATCTACACATTGAATAGAGTACAATTGAAGAAAGACACCAAGAAGACACCCTATGAGCTATGGTATGGTTACACACCCAATGTAAGTTACTTCAGAATCTTTGGTAGTCAATGTTATATTTTGAAAGATGATAGAAATGGAAATCTTGACTCCAAAAGTGAAGAAGGTATCTTTCTAGGGTATTCCACCAAGAGCAAGACTTATAAGTGTCTTAAAAAGTTCTCTAACAAGATCATTGAAAGTGAAAATGTCAAAATAGATGAATATGTAGAGAAATATGATAAGGAAAGAAAAAAAGAACTAGAGGACTACAACAAGTTTGTTTACACTGAAGAACCTGACACTCTACCCGAGCAACAATGTATCGATCCCAAGCAATAGAATATTGCGCTTGAGCATTAGGCTGAAATTACCAAAAAATTAAAAAAATCCTCAAGATGATGTTCTGAGTGATGGAGATCAGAATGAAGGTCAAGATGATGATCAAAATGATGGACAAAGAGTTGAACCAAAAATTTCTAAGTATGTCAGAAGACATCATCCACAAAATTAGATCATAGGAGATGAGAAGGTTGGAATGAGAACAAGAAGTAAGTCACTAAACACTAGATGTTTAGTTTGTGATTTTGAGACTAAATCTGATAATAATGCACTTGAAAATGAAGAATGGGTAAGTGCTATGAATGAAGAGATAGGACAGATTGAGAAAAACAAAATATGGACACTTGTACCGAGACTATATGACAAGAATGTCATCGGTACCAAATGGATATTTATAAACAATTTGAATGAGAATGGAGAAGTCACAAGGAATAAAGAAAGATTAGTATGCAAGGGGTATGTACAAGAAGAAGGATTGATTATGGAGAAAAATTTTCACCCATTGCTAGACTAGAAAGAGTTAGAATTCTTCTTGCTTATGCTGCATTCAAAGGATTCAAGGTATACGAGATGGATGTCAAATCTGCATTCCTAAATAGAATACTGGAAGAAGAGGTATACAATGAACAACCATAAGGGTTTATTGATCCAGACAAGAGAAACATGGTATGTAGACTACATAAAGCCTTGTATGGATTAAAACAAGAACCTAGATCTTGGTATGAAATACTTTACTCCTATCTCATAAGCATTGGATTTGTAAGAACAAGTGAGAATAAAAATCTGTACTTAAAAGAAGATACTGATAATAACATTCTGATTGCTGAAATATTTGTTGATGATATCATATTTGGAGGTAATGATATGTTATGTAAATATTTTTCTAATGAAATGAGAAAAGAGTTTGAAATGTCTATGTTTGGGGAGATCAAATTCTTTCTTGGTCTACAGATTATTCAACAAGATGCAGACATATATATCACTCAGTCCAAATACATCAAGGAAGTGCTAAAGATATTCAAGATGGAAGATTCCAAGCTAGTTGGAACACCTATGACAACCGAATGTAAGATGACAAAAGAAGACAAATCAAATGAGGTAAATTAGACCTTGTTTAGATCAATGATTGGAAAACTAATGTATGTTGTTCATACCAGACTAGATATAACACATGCAGTTGGAATAGTTGCAATATTCTCTGCTAATCCCAAAAAATCACATATGACTATTGTCAAGAGAATTCTGAGATATCTAAAGAACACCAGGGACTATGGCTTATGGTATAACAAAAAGGGAAAATTTGAACTTCAAGTCTATACAGATGCTGATTAGGCTAGAAATTTAGATGACATGAAGAGCACAACTGGAGGAGCATTCTTCAAGGGTGACAAACTTGTCACATGGATCAAAAAGAAGCAAGGATGCATCTCACAACCTACTGCAGAAGCAGAATATGTGGCTGCTGTTGCAAAGTACTCAAATATTGCATGGATCAAATAATCATTGGAAGGTATGAATATGAAGATTCTTGAACCAGTGATTATCTATAGTGATAATACCAGTGCAATTAACATTTTAAAGAATCTAGTCATGCATGCTAATTAGAATAAGCATATTGCTATCAAGTATCATTAATTAAAAGAACAAGTGTAAGAGAAAGAAGTGATACTAGAATATGTTCAATCAAAGGAACAATTAGCCAACATATTTACCAAGCCATTGCCGAAAGATACATTTGAGTACCTGAGAAAGAGACTAGGGGTCCAACCCTTGTCTATCGGTCAGTAAGCTGACTAGGGGATTACATCAGCCAATACAAAAATTAGAAGATCATTCATGTTGATGCAAGCAAGGAAATGGACTGCAAAGATACATCTATACACAACAAGGTACAAATCTACGCCAAACACCAGAGATAATTTTGGCTAATATAGAGCTGTATTGTTGATGGATAGGGAAATTCAAGGAGTATATTATAAAAAGGTAAAAGGGATATAAATTTGGAATAATCAAAGTTTACTTTGGCATTGTTGTCAAAGAGAGAGAAGTTCCTAAGGATTCAAAGGAAGAGATTATCATTATCCAAAGGTAGAGAATATCCAAAATATCCAAATGGAGAAATTACATATGAAATATCTATCAAAGGGAGAGAATATCAAAAGGGAGAGAATACATACTAAGGGAGAGATTGATGTCAAAGGAAAAAGAGATGATCAAGGAGAGGAATAGTCAAGGAAGAGCACATATCAGAAACAAAATCAGAAGCTGATAAATCTATCTAGTGAAGGGATTGAAGATTGAAGAAAGCACTCTATAGGAAACAAATATAAGCTATATGAGCTTACCGTGAGCTAGACATTTGTATTGGTTATAGAACAATAAGATTGGTAGTTTGATGAACAACAACTTGATATATTTCATATTTTATTATAAATAATATAGTGTGATAATGTAGTGTGTTTCCATCAATGCCAAAGGGAGAGATTAATGAACAATAACTGATTGAATGTTTAAAGATGTTAAGTTGATCACCAAAATGCAGAAAGATAATGCAAGACATTAAATCAGTTAATGGATTGTATTTTCATTGATGTCAACTTGATATAATCTAATTGGTTATATACAAAGTGTCAAAGACTTCAGAGAACCAGAAAGATAAAGGTTATGCTATCATTAATGCATAAAAGATAAATATTCACTAAGTCAACATAAACACCGATGGGTAGTGCACCCCGATGGGTAGAGAACCCCGAGAGTAAAGTCACAGTGATGCCTGAGAAAGAAACCTGACAGGCATTACGGATGAGTAGAATCACAAGCATTACCGATGGTTAAAATTATAGTGTTACCTGAAGGACAGATGACCCCGGCGGAAAAACAACCTCGATGGAAAAAAAACCTCGACAGAGATACTCAAGGAGAACTGAAGTATTGACCGAAGCTAACAAGAGTTAAAACACCGAAAGGAACTAAAGTTTAGAAACAACAAAAAATTAGCTGGCAAGAGCTAAAGAAGGATTTATCTGGCTGTTAATATTGTTTTCATTGACAAGTTAAAGACAGAGATAAGTAAGAGCTTTAAAGCTATTTTATTCCAGTTGTTAAAGAGAAATCTATGGGATAAAATTGAAGTATTGTTTTAAAGCAAGATTGGCTAGAATTGTAGATCACACCAAGAACAAGAAAATAAAGAACTTAGAAATGGTGATATCATGTCTATAAAGAGACAATATAATTCATTATGAATTAGGGGAGTGAATAGACGAAGAGGATGCTGAAGAGAAACTGATGAAGAACAACTTCATGTAGTCTTGATCAATCAAGCAGAAGAACATAGCTATATTTCTACAGACATCGAGCAACATAGAAGCACAACATCACCAAGAAAAAAGAAGTGGAGAAAAGGTATTGAAAAGATACATTGTCAAAAAGGTATAATGAGCTTACAATAGATCTAAAAATCTACAAGTCTATAGTTGTATATGTGAACAGATCATTTACTGTTTCAATTTAACCATTGGATCAGAAAGTCTCTTAACCGAACATAAATTAACAATCCTTTCTATATTGAGATACATCCCAAGGAGTATCAAATTTTTTTTTGTGGAAGATAGCATGAGATGCCAGATACCATTTGACAAACTACACTGGGTGTGGTCATAGAAGGTAGCATAGAGATGCCTGATATCAAGTGACAAACTATTCTATTTAAATCCTCTAACAAGGTCACACCTAATAGTGTGTTTGTAACCTTTAACAGGGTTGGCTCTTCACTGAGCTCACTTTAGAAGAGTGAAAATTTTGGGTTACTAGTCCCAAGTTATTTTTCGCTTAACAGGGTTTCCATGTTAAAAATCCATGTGTCAATGTGTTTATGAGTCATTACTTTAGTGTTTTGCATTACACATAACTAATCTAGATTGATTGGTATACATTAAACAATTTACTGTATTTCGGTAAATGAAAGAATACTAATCGGTAAACAATAAGAATAAGGTTTAACAATGAACTCCGAGCAGTAGTTATTTGTTAAGATTATTTCAAGGCATACATCTTGTAGGACTGAAGATAACTAGAGGCTTAATATAGTGGTACTAAGTTTTTGGTTTGATTTATTGGAATATTTTTAAGGCTACTGATTCACCCCCCTCTTAGTTATTCTAACATATTGTTACATAAGATAGAAATGGGCTCATCAAATAGTATTACAATATTTTTCAAAGTCAATTTCATCCATAGTATATGTGTATTGCATGATGCAATAGCAATATATTCAGCTTCACTAAGACAAAGATATTGAATCCTATTTCTTACTCGACCAAGCAAATAACCAGGGTCCAAGGAAAAATTCACCCCTCACTTGTACTTTTCCTATCATCCATACATCCAAACCAATCTATATCAGTAAAAGCAGTCAAAGTAAAGTCACATTTTCTAGGTTATCCCAGTCCAATCTTTTGTGTCTTTCAAGTATTTGAAAATTATTTTCACAATAACAATAAGTGTTTATCTGGGATCTTATTTTAACCTAGCTACAAGACATAAATCATGCATGATATTCAGTCTAGTAGTAGTCAATTATAACATTCCTCTAATCATTGATCTATATTTACTCTCATCACCCTTAGGAGATTCAACATCTTTACTCAACTTTTAACCAGTAACCATAGGAGTACATACTAGTTTAGCATTTTCCATTCCAAATTTCTTGAACATTTTTTTAACATACTTTGATTCTGAAATAAATATACCTTTACTTTTTTATTGACTTGTAAACCAAGAAAGAAATTCATTTCCCCAATCATAGACATATCAAACTCTTATTGCATCTCATCAAAAAAATTCTTGCACATACCATCATTTCATCCAAAAAATTATATCATCCACATAAACAACTACAATCAATATTTCATTTCTTCAACCTTAAAGCAGAGACTACTATCAACAATAAATTTTTGAAATTCTTGCTTTAGTAAATACATCTCAAGCCTCACATACCATGCTTTGGGACCTTTCTTCAATCCATATAGTTCCTCTTTTTAGTTTGCAGACCATATCTAGAGGCTCTGATAGCTTGAATCTTTTATGTTTCTATATGTACATTTCTTCATTTAGCCGTCCATTTAGGAATGCAAATTTTACATCCATCTGATAAACCTTGGAGTCCTTATGTGCTACAAATGCCAAACAAATTTTTATTTCCCCCACTCTTTCCATAGGAACATAAGTCTTCTTAAAATCAATTCCTTCCACATGTGTATAACCTTTACATACAACCCTTGCCTTATTCCTCACTATGCATCCATCTTCGTCTAATTTTCTTTGGAAATCCTATTTAGTACCTATTACATTCTTGTCAGCTTCCCTTGGGACTAGTTCCCAAGTATGATTATTCATAATCAAATCTAGTTCTTCTTTTTTAGATTTCATCCAATATTGATCACTACAAGCTTCGTTCACAAATTTTGGTTTTATTTCTTAAATTAAGCATAAGTTTACATATTCTTCAACAACTTTACTTCTTGTGATGACACCTTTGTTCTTATCTCTAATAATTTTTTTCATTGCATGATTCTTCTACACACACACCCCTAGAGGTTTAGGAATACTTTCTAAAGCATATTTTGTATCATTTTACACATTTGTTTCTTCAATATTCTCTTCTTCTTCTTCTTCTTTACTAGTTGACTTACCTAATTCATATCTAGCTTCTACTTCTATAATCTTTGGAATGTCTTCATCAACCTTCACATTTGTGCTTTCAACTATCCTTCTTAGCCTCTTGTTGTAACATTTACAATATTTTCTTTTATTAGAGTATCCAAGGAATATGTCTTCATCAACTATGATATCATACTTACCCAAGTTTTCTTCATCTCTTTTGATATAACACTTACTTCCAAATATTCTGAAATATTTCACAAAATGGGTTCTTCCATACTGTAACTCATAAGATATCTTTCCAAAATTTATTCTGATATGTACCCTTTTAAGTATGTATATATTTCAGTTTGTATTGCCTCTTTCCAGTAGATTTCTGGTAGATCTACTTCTTTTATCATTGTTAGATAACAACTTCATGATTTGTTCTATTCTTTCTTTCATCTACACCATTCCACTAAGGTGTTCTAGGACTAGACAAGTGCCTTATTATCCCCTGATTCTCAAAGCAAGTATTAAACTCTTCAAAAGTAAATTATCTTCCTATGTCACTTAAGCATTTGATTCTTTTATCTATCTCATTCTCAACCATAGCCTTGAATATCTTTAACTTTTCTAGAGCTTCTAATTTTTCCTTCAAGAAAGTAACCCAAATTATTCTAGAGTAATCATCAATTAAAATCATAAAGTATTTGATGTCTTTTTGACATCTTGTTCTGGTTGGACCACAAATATTAGTGTACACTAATTCCAATAGCTTGGTAAAAGATTGTTCTTTAACTTTAAAAGTTCTCCTTGTTTGTTTACCAACATGACATCCTTTACAAACATTATTAGTTAGTTTTTAATATTTAAAAGATCTATCATATCTTGAATTGAAATAATCCTTATCAGATTATCAAAATTAATGTGACACATCCTCCAGTGTCATAGCCAACTCTCATTGATCTAAGACATCAGACAATATACACTGGCAATCTTCATTTGATAAACATTTTCATCTGTCTTTTTTCCAATAATAATCATTGCTGTATCTTTTCTTGATCTCAAAACCATCACCCTAAAAAATATATTTATACATTCAAACACTCAAAATATGATTATTTAAGGCTTTAATATAGTATACATTGTTTGTATTATTCTTGTCATCAAAATTGATTGAACATATTCCAACTATCTTATTAGTTTGATCATCGCCAAATCTAACAACACCTACATCATATTTTTCAAGCTTCACAAACTTACTCTTGTTTCTAGTCATGTGATTTGAACATCCACTATCAATGAACCATTCATCCTTATCTCTTCTAACATGAAAAACAAAAGCCATGATATCTACACTTTTAGTATCAGCTTCCAAAGATTTTTCCTTCATAATTTTTCCAAGGTTACCAAAAAAAGATTCTTCATTTGCATCCAAGAAAAAATATTCATCATCATCTTCATAATCGAATTCATAGTAAAAAATTACTATCATCTTCTCAGATATAATAAGCCTTCTTATTAAATTTTCCTTTTCTCTCCTTATTTCTACTATACATAATTTTTTTAGGACATCTAGAAGCATAATGACTTATCCTTCCACATCTAAACCATTTAAAGGGCAACTCACTATTGTACTTTCTGGTTCCCTTCATTCTCCTCACAGAGTTTGCCTCAATCTAATAAAAGTCTTCTTCATTAGATTCCTCTTTTTTTTTTTTGATTTAGTAGCTTTAAATGCAAATTTTTTTCTTACACTGGCAGTACCAAAATGCCTCATCTCAAAAAAAAAAGAGTCATACATTTGTTCTAGTATACTTATTCAAAATTTGAGATTATTCTATAGAAAAAACCTTAGTCCTATAGGGTTTAGTTAGAGTTCTAAGTACCTTTTTCACAACATCATTTTATTTCAAGTCAACACCAAGACCTCTAATCTCATTTACAACATCATCTATATTTTGTAGATAGATTGTTATATTGTCATCTTCTTCCATCTCCAAACATTCATATTTAGCCTTAGCATTCTACAACTTAGCTTATTTTACTATATCATCCCCTTCATAAGTGTATTGTCCTAAAATGTTAGCACCCATAATTGGATATCTTTTAGGACCTATTAGAACCCATTTTGATGATTTCAAGATCTGAATGTCTTTATTCTTGATTTTCGCATCTGTCATTTTCTTCCTTCATAGTTTATCAAACTTCCCTAGACCTGAGCAAGATTTGAGAAAAGAAATGCGTGGAAAAGGTCATCCAGGTTAACTGGGTTGACCTTGTCCTAGAGCATTGTGCTTAAGTTGGATATTGAATCCCAAAATGATTATAAAATGGGGATCTCTCCTCTCATTTTGATATACCTACATGATCTCAAATTCAAGAGCAATCAATTGATAAAGTGAAAGCAATCAAGATTTCAAGTTGTACAATTGAAGTGGTGGATTCAAGATTTAAGGAAAGCATCCATTTCAAGGTCCTCCAATTCTCCTTTTTTTCAAGATCTATTCAAGAAAAGGAGATCTTTTCTAATTGATGCAAGTTTCTCTTCAATAATGGCCAAGTAGAGGAATTCGCAAGCAAAGCAAGAAGATCCATACATCTTTCCTCTTTTTCTATCTCCTTCTCCAATGAGGTTATCAAGCATACATTCATTAAAGATCTAGGATTGGAAAGTGTAGAGCTATGAATTTGTGAAGGAATCCTTGATTCTACATCTCAAGCATACACATGCAAGCATCTTCATGGGTTTGATAGATCTCAATATCCATCTACGATGGTTTTACATGCAAGGTGAATACTAAAATTTATATTGTTTACATTTACTTTCCTTTATGCAATATATATTTCATTTCAAGGTTGATTCCTATATAGGGGTTTGACCAAGGAAAATCACTTACCACAACATTTTCCCCTTTTTATCTATGTGCAAGAACATGTAGCAGAGTTTCAGATCTAGATTCAGGAATATCAGTCATAGTTGTAGATACCCTAAAACTTTTATCAGATTTGGAGTTGAAAGGACTAGATCAAAATTTTGGAACATTGCTGACTAGGTTGTCCATCTTAACCTCATCCTTAGAGGTTGATATTTTTACAAAAAAAGTGGTTACAAGCATCAGAAGCCCATATCTAGAGTTTTACCAGATTTTGACACCTCTGCGACAATCAAAATTAGATCTAAAGATTCATGCGCCTCTTCTTTCTTCAAGGTAAGTCCATTCTTGCTATTTCCTTCCTTGCACTTACTTTTATACATCAGATCTAATATCATATGATGTCATTTATCATTTCCTTAATCAATCTTGTCAATTTTACATATCACATCATCTCTATCATTATCCCTACTTCATTAAAGGGAAAGAAACCCCAATTACTTACTCTCACTTGGATCTTGCATTAGAACCTTCTCATCCATTTTGGGTTGTGCTAATCTGATTTGCTTGAGGGTGAGTTGTTGGAAGAATATTTTCCCTCAATGTATTTTATAATTTGGTGAGTGACATTCATCCTAGCATTGCCCACCATTTTATATTGTACAACAGGTACTTACTAACTTATTCCAAACATCATGAGTAGTTTCTAGAGAAACAACTTTTGTTAACTTAGTCTTAGAAAGAGAACTAAAAACAACATACCTTGCATTCTTAATTTCCTCAAAAGCCTTGATTACATTAGGATTATTCAACCCATTAGCTAGTTTCACATGTTATTTATCAATAACCTTCCAAGTTTCATAACCAAGAGAAACTAGATATTCCTGCATCTTCACCTTCTGGTAAGCATTGTCAAATATATCAAACATAGGAAGTGTCATTTTGTGCACCATCAAGATCTCTTTAAGCAGTTAATCTCTTCTCCAAGGAACTAAAGATTTTCTACTAAATTTTAAATACACAAGACAACTAGGGGGTAAATTAGTTGTTAATAAAAAAATTCCTTGAATCATATCCACAAAAAATGTGCTTAATTATTTAGCCACATAAAACATGTAATAACATATAAAAAATAGAAACCACCATGCACAATGAAACAAAATATTTATATGGAAAACCTTGTCAAGGGAAAAACCATGAAGAAGATTAATTCTCAAATATATAAACACATGCTAGGGTGACAATGGTTAAGGTGATTTTTATAAAGAAAGGCTCGTTGTCAATGAGCTCACTGCCAAAAAGAAGGCTCAATATTAGAGGGATCACTGCCTAGATGAAAAGAATAAAAGAGAATAGATCCTCCACCAGTGCACTTTTTCAATTCAATCTAATGATCTATAGATACGTTCTTCTCATTGATTCTGGTAGCTAATTCATGAAAGTCCACGCAACTCTACACCACACTTTGTACTAATTCATACATACAGGGATACAAATCATATTTAATAAATCTAAATTGCACACACACACACACACACACACATGGACAAAAATTTCACAAGTATACACATATTTCATACCTTTTCCTGAATAATTACTTGTCTACTTATACCATCTTTACACTTGCAATATCTCTTCAAGGTCAGTTAAGCAACTTAATAAAACATAATTTGAATTAGGTCTACACTAAACATTCCCATGGTGGAAAAGAGGGAGAAGTGGACCACAACACACCTTAACTAGGTCCAAAATAATCATCATAAATATTACATTCCATACTATATAGATTGAGGTAATTAATTAAAGTGTAAATACCCGAGGTTGGTCAAACCTAGAGTAAGAACACCATCAAACTTTGAAACCATGCCTCCAAAAAATAAAATCTCATGCCAACTAAACTAAATGATGCTAGGGACATTAACATATTAGTTCCAAAACCACAACATCAAAAACCATCCTGCAGAGAAATGTGGAGCATCCATTTCACGCAGGAAACATTGTCAATCAATATCATTACTCAAATTAATGCTAATTTCACTGAACTGAGATCCAAAATACAAAAAATTGAATCTAACATCACCAAACATTACTCAAAAACATACTGAAACCACATCAGTATATTTGCAACATAGAAGAAATGTGGAGCATGTTTCTGAACACTAATGTACAGGGAACTCAATAGCAATTGTGACAACCAGTCACTAATGACAACAACATCATGTTGACATAAATGAAAACCTCACTAACTTAACCAAAAAAAATCCTCCTGAAACCTTTAACACTTACTTAGGTGAAGAACAACCAAAGGAGAAGAAACAAACAATACACTCTGAGACAAAAATTGAGAAGTTGGAAGATGCATGTGTGGAAGAACATTTAGGTGGATCTAATAATGGAGAATAAGAAGAGGGTTTGGAGAGTTCAAATAATGTGTAGGACAAGAATATAGAGGAAGAAAGACTGATAGATCACATTACTCCTACCTTCAGGAGGTCCACAAGCTAATGAAATCCAATTGATGGGTATAACCCATCATTTTTAATTATTTATTTTCTTTGTTGAGTATTGATAATCATCTTAAAAATGTTAAGGAGAATCTCTCTTCAAAAGAGAGAGAGAGAGAGAGAGAGAGAGAGAGAGAGAGAGAGAGAGAGAGAGAGTTGGNGAATCTCTCTACAAAAGAGAGAGAGAGAGAGAGAGAGAGAGAGAGAGAGAGAGAGAGAGAGAGAGAGTTGGATGTAGGCCATGTATGAGGATACAATGGACTTAAATAGATGTGCACCCAGGATCTTCTTAGAGTTTTCCCAAAGGAATGAAGATAATTTGATCTAAGTGAATATTTAAAAAGAAATTGGAGAAAATAGTTGGCTAAAGCGGTATAAAACTACACTAATGGAAAAGTGTTACTCCAACAAGAGGGATATGATTTTCCTAAAATTTTCTCACTTGTTGCTAAGTTGGCTTCTATAATATTTCTATTGTCTATTATTGCTTCGTATGATTCTGAGATGGAGCTACTAGATGTTATAACTACTTTTTTGCATGCGGATCTCAAGGATAATATTTATATGTGAAAATGTGGTGGTTTAGCTGTGAAAGGGGAATAATAACTGGTTTGTAGGTTAAATATATATTTTTAAGGTTTTAAATAGTCACCCAAGATGTTGTACCAAAAGTTGGATTTTTTTGCATTAAAATTGGGATATATGAAGATTGATGAGGATCATTGTGTTTACATTAAGATCATTGATGATTAAATACTAATTGACTAGTCTTCATTATACAAAATGGGTTGGTGCAAATATCTCAATGCATATCCTAATAAGGAAACTATTCCTTCCTTAAGTAACATATTTCCTTAGGAAGGCTCATTTAATCATCCAGGAGTGTATATGCTTGGATGATGTTGGCATTGTGTGTGAAACAAAGGATTTCCTAAGCCTAATATCTAATTTTATGAAAGGAACCTAATATAAAAGTAAAAATTGGCTAAGACAAGTGTAGAGTCTCCTAATTCCACTTTAGATTTGGGGTTGGTCTAATAGATTTCACAACTCATGAATAATTATCCAATCTAAGAAACCCTTTATAGACTAGAAGCTACATTTAAATTGTCAACATAGAGACATATACTTGAAATGGGTATGAAATGTATATGCAATATGAAATTATCTAAGCTATTCTATTGATGTGTATAGGAAATCAATTAAAATCAATAAAAAAAGCTAGAAACATAACAATGTTGGAAATGAAACTAGCAACACAATAGTAGTTGCACAAAATTGTGTAATAACACAACAATTTATTGTGTGTTCCACCTCTATAACTATCTAAGGTAAAAAACACCTTAAGTATCTATTTCTTAGATCATTTTACTCTAATACAAGTTCTCAAAAAATCATACACAAGTAACTTTATTCCTTGAAGACATAATATGATCTTTCTATTAAAATTACCATTGATATTACTATAAAGATAAAAATATGATATTATTATTATTATGGATCTTTACATTTTAAGGGTTTGGGGAAGGTAAGATTATACTCCTAGCCCCAAATTTTGCAAAGGAAAGATCCAAATTGATTAACCACAAGAAAATGGTCAATGCACAAATGCATCAATCAATTGGAAATAAGAAGAAAGAGGAAAACCTTACATTCCTAGTTTTATGTGGGTGGTGCATGAGAGAGAAAGAGAGAGAGTGTAATAGATCTAAAAATATTAAAACCTTAATTGAAATGAATTGAAGACAAATACTAACCTCAAAGTATAAAAGATCTGGAAATTGTTATTTTTTGGTGTTTGTACTGAGTTTCTGGAAGTTTTGCAACTGGATATGGAATAGAAACACAGAGACAGAGAAAACCCAGAAATATTTTTCTTTTCTGTGCTAGGTCAACCTTGACCCAGATGTAGGTCGACCTTGACCCCTTTATGTCAACCTTGACTTGCGCTGCTCCGAGAGAAATTCTGTTCGCGGATCCTAAAATTTTGCCGAAAATGGTATCTGATTCTGCTCTGTAATTTGTTGTTTCATACCTGTACCTGCAAGAAAAATGGGTTTTTTTTTTTTTTTTTTTTTTTGAGGGGGGGAGGGGTTTTCCTTGGTCAAACCCTAGTTTTGGAATTAACCTTATAATTGAATTGAAATTGCAGTAATAAACAAAGTAAATAAAATAATTGACCTTGCTTATGTTGAAACCCTTGTGGAGGATTCAAATCCTTGGATCCACAAGTATGGATGCACAAAATTAACGTGGAATGTAGGATGTCTCAAATCAATTGCCTTTAGATCTTCAACACCAATCTTAAATGGATCTTGGAATAGAAAGAAGCTTGCATGGATGAGGATGGAGAAATCTTCAACAAGGGGGCTCCATAGAGCTTGAATCCTTCAATGTCTACCAATGGATCTACTTGATGAATTGGATTCTTGAGTGCTTGAGTGCTTAAATGATTGAATTATCCTTCCATAGATTTCTTGCATATATTTCTTGATTCTTTGTGCTTAGTCCTTAGTCCTTAGTGCTTAGAAAATGAGAAGAGAAGGCTTCCTTATATACAAGTCTAGGGCAAAAACTTATAGAGAGTCCAACATAGGAGAATTAAATTCCAATTAGGCCTATACCCCTAGAAGTGTACCTATATTAAATATCTTTTTAAGAGTCATTACTTCGGAGCCTGAAACAGCTGACCCAGAAGTGGGAAATAATTCTTTCCACGCCTCGACATCCAAAAATCCTGGAAACTTGAAATTTGGACCCTGGGTCAAGTTAGAGGTCAACCCTGAACTAGGTCAGGGTTGAGGTCAAACTTGAACTAGGTCAGGGTTGAGGTTGACCTTGAACCATAAGGTCGACCTTGACCCTAAAGTTAAGAACCTCAAATTTTCAAAGTAGGAAGTCAGAAACAGGTAGGAGAGAAGTGGAAAACAAGGTAGAATAGGGGAAAAGCCAGATCTAATTCAAAGACCCATTCAAGGCATTTGACATGACCCCAAACCACTTAATCAGAGGGCTAAACTAGTCCTAAATGGAAGTGCTTCCATTTTATGATGATACATTTAGCCCCCACTTTAGCAAGAGTATCATATCAGTGCAAACTCTTGGTAAAGGAGATCACAAAGAAAATATAATCTTATTGAAATTAGAGGGACAAAGAAATCCTTAAGCCCCCATGGACTCAAATCTTTGTAAACCCCAAGATTACAATAAGAGAGAAATCACCAGTCAAAGAAAAAGAGAGAGAGGGTGTGATTACCTCACCCAATGAAAACTTATGTCCCATTGTGAATCACACAAGGAAAATAGTGCAACTGGAAAGATGGAGTTGAACCACCTAGTGAATGTGGCTACTCACTAGTCAACCCATCAATGATTCACCCTTAGGAACATTCTATTCCAAATGAGAAAAGCTAAAACTAGAGAGAGATCCAGTGTTAAGGACACCTTCCAACCTTAAGGGATCAAAACTTTGTAAGTTGAAATTGGAGGGATCAAGAGATCCTATAAGGTAAAAATCCATGCTTTAAGGATTAGTCTCTAATCCATAAAGGGAAAAAAAAGTTTTAAGTTTGAACATATTTTGAAAGTGTGTGTGTGCAAAAAGTGAGTAGAGCGTATGCCCCCACATTAAAGTCATTTCTAACAATTTAACAGGAGAAATGGCTTTGACAGAAACATAAAAAAATCCACTGATTACATTTCCACTACGAGATGCCCCCAAGCGAAGACAAATCAAGGGAAATACC